>SNQJ01S0118110.1:31926-42877 GCA_010110895.2 Picea sitchensis
AAAATCCCATATATTGGTGGTCTTGACTTATTCCAATCTCATACCATCATACATGATAGAATCCAGTGGAAATACTACAATCCTGCCCACCCTGAAATCCTGAAAATTGTCAAGTATGTTGAACTTTGAATGGGATATGAAATTCTACTTTCTCCATATGAAGTTCGATGAGGTTGGAACCACTCTCAAACATCCTGAAACAATTAATGGTAATGTTAGAGAAAGGATAATGCCAACTTTTACTTTAAGAATATAATATTATGGTAATGTTAGATAAAGGAGAATGTCAACTTGTGAATGCCATATTTTAGTTTAAGAATTTAATATTACCATTAATTACCAAGGTGACAAACTCCTCAAAGCATAATCTCCTTTATTTTTTTGTCTTAAAGGGTCATTGGCATGGACAAGGAAATATTTTCCTATGTCCAACGCCTCTCTTGGGCTCTTAGGTGGGCCCAAAACTTCAAAAAAAGTGGTTGAAACATCACTGAAAATGACTGAAACGCCTTGGAAACATTGTCATCCATATTGTACGATGGTGTTTACAAGGCGTTTTGTATTTTTTTTGGTGTTTTTAGACGTTTCAGGTACTGGGACATGGCCAAACTAGGTGTATCCAGCAACTTATTCTATCTCTCTTTGAAAGTATTTTGACAAATATGTTCTGAGAAGTTGTACCACAAAGAATGGATTTCCTTTTGCTTAGGTTCCCAGTACATCAAATCATCCTACCTCTCTGTTAATATGGCATCTTGATAGACCGATTCCCAAAAGTTGTTTGGGTGAATCCTCAAACATCATATGGTGCATGTAAATTCTTATGCATAAACCATTTAGAGGTGAGTATTTTTCATGGGATCTATTCTGAGTACCAAAATTTTTTTAGATGGTTAAACTATTGTAGCCTAAAAAGAGATCCCTTTGAAGTAGACTGGGATCAAACGTGTGAAAAAAGTAGCCCTTTTACAGAGGAAAATATGCAGCATGTAATGGAGATGCAGTTCCAGAGAAAAAGACATGCATCAAACCAGCTTCCTTTGGTCATATGTTCTTAATGCAAGGTACATTAAATTAAAGAGACGTGTGGAGTGTAGCTGATAGTGGAACATTCTTGACGACATAACCATCCTAACATATAGAATCACATATTGTAAGATATCTAGAGTCTCTTTAGATGTTAACGTAATCTCACATGAACAGGGCTCCTTTATTATCTTTAGGCAATGAACTTGATTTAATAACGACATCTTAGAATAGCTCCAAGCATAATCACTAACCACTGGCTTAATTAAAACATTCTTTTGACAAACAATTTAGTAGATGGTGAATTATTGTTTCCTATTTACATGGTAAACACATTTTAAGGGAGGCTATAAGAATAAACCATTGCCTAATCCATAAAAGTCCACTTGTAGAAGTGTAGTGCATGATGTAGGAATGCAGTGTACGAGATAAAAAAAAAAAATCTCTGAGCCACCATCCTCGACATAGAAGGAGGTTGATGAAACACTGTTAAAAGGCAAGGTAACATATTCCCTGGTGAAAAATAAAGTTCCAGTTACATGTGATTCCCTGGGATACCACCTTAGTCAATATATTAATTTCTTTGCCTCTCCTTTTATCTAATTTATTGTACTTGAATTCATACTTATTTAAAAGAATGTGGACTATATGTTCTGTTGCAGTAAGAATCAAGTTTCCATACACATACAATTTTATAATTTCATATTCAAATACAACCACTCTCCAATGTATAGCCTCATCCCCCAAAATAAACAATGATCAATCCCACTCTGATGTGGAGACTTTTCTTGATTGGGTGAATAATTCCGCCCAAGCTCCTAATACTTCAAGCAAAAATAGCATAAGATATTTGTAGCTGAGTTCATAACTTGTACGGAATGCCATTGCATGAAGAAATCAAGATAATTACCATCTGATGATTATTCAACGTTGAACTGAATTTATGGATCACTATAGCACAGTCACTTATTGAACCTGCTGACTATATTTCTCCCTTTTTCTAAATTGACTCAACATCCTTGAAAAAACTTTTGGACTTCATGTTATGCAACATGTCTTTCAATATGGTATCAATCCAAGAATTCCTCTCAATTCTCAAGTAATGTTTGGTAGCCCAGAGGTTGTTCATCATTTTTGGACTGTATGCTCCTTGATGCTCAGGATGGAATCCATGGAAACAATTGTCCAAGATCCTTCCCTATAACTGTAAGTAAAAGAACTTTATCACCAATCCCATATTTTGATCAATGGACTGCTTTTTTCATGTCTTCCACAGTAACAACTTCTTTTCCTACAAAAAAATCAACAGGATTTGATTGGTTAGATATTGCATTGATAGCTTAAACTGGGGATACAAATGAAGTAATAAGAAAGATTAATATCATGTAAAAAATCAATTTTATTGCTAAATATTGGCTAAATTTTAGCAGAAAATTGCAAATACAGTATACCAGGTTTAGATTTTGAGGCAAACCAGAATATGTAAGAAATCTAAGTCAATAACAGAGAGACATGCTACGCTGAAAAGATTCAAAGTTTGCATAGACAAATACTAGAATATGTAAAGTATCAACATGCTACAATGTCATCATTCTTAAGAAATCCCTTGTATTGCTGAGAATAGATCATACAACCTAGTAGTATAGGAACTGATGTTTTTATGACATATCATTGTCAATGTACTCAATTCATAAGTTAGTTGTAGATCTAGAAGATCTCTTTAAGAATTTACCCTTAAGATCTTTTGCACCTTGTAAGTCATAGACACTGCATCCTCTCCCTGATGGAGGTATAGAAGTCCAAATGGTAGAGAATATATCGACACCTTTAATATGAAGGTGGATGCAAAGATCCAACCCATGTTGATATCCTTGGAATGGGAAACCGGATCTAGAAATGATTGAAAGTTGCCTTGTTACCAGAAATGCATATAAAAAACAGGCAGATTTTCCGCTTTGTATCGATGTTCATATTTGTATGTGTTTTCCTGCCATTGTTAGTCAGTGATTTTTAAACATGAAATAGGAGCACATTATAATTTCTTTTAGTATTATAAGTTAAGTTTCAGATCTCAAACTTGGCCCCAATAAACCTGTTCAAACAATTCATTTTTCTCCTCTATGAATTTGCATATGGTGTGCTTTCATGCATTGAACATGTTGCTTTGTTTTCTCTTTGGAATATATCATTAATAAAAGCCGGTTAAAATGTCCCATTTCCATCTTCAACTTCTTAGATATTAGTGGCCTCCTTGATCAGGTGATCTACATGGGAATTGATGTCGTTTACAAATATCAAAAGAAGCCAATGGAACCAAGACCTCCTTTCTCTTGGAAACCCATTTTCTTGTCATATTTTGAGAACCCATCTCAAGAGTCTCCCTAAACAGAAACTAGTTAAACAATTGGATATGGCTATTTGAGGGCCAAGATTTTTCTTTTCAGTAGTGAGACTCAGTGCTCAAACATAACTACACACTTATTGGGCACTTCCACATTCTCTATATTGCTCGGGAAGTCCACACCAGCAGTGTACATACCAATCTATGGTCCTCATTACCTGGCATTGATCCAAAACATCTTCACTTGTGAGAGGAAAAAGAGTCAAAACCCATTAGTTTACCTTTGCATGCCCTAAGAAGAGGGTGCGCTGAGTTCAAATATAACTCCACACTTATTCAGTTCCCAAATTCTCTCCAATGCTTCAGAGTCCACATCATCCATGTACATAGAAATGTATAGTCCTAGGATTTTTTTTTCCGCGGAAAAATTCATAATTTTATTATAGAACAAAATTACATACACAGATATGTATTTACTATTTATCATAGCTACATACATATTTTCAGAAAAAAATGAGTCAGTCCACAAAAAATCGACTTACAGGATTCTATGAGACACATTCCCATGACTGATATGTAGTTCCAAAATAATAACCAGCTAAAAAAGTTCTAACAGTCTTGACCCCACAATGGCCATTCTGTTACTATTACATTATAATCAATATTTCAATCAAAAAAGATAAAAGAGGTTCCTCCTCATCCGAGGATATTACCAGACACATGTATTATGTCATTCATTAAATGGTCTGTGATAGAATCCTCGAGTTCCTGCAGGTGTGAATTCCACTAAATACCATTGGCCATAGTCTAACTGTGTGGCCTCCTTGGAAAGTTTGTTTTCCAGTTGGTTCATTTCCCTGTATATATGAGAAAAAGAGATAGTTTCAAATATATTTTTGGTGCGTATTACATCCTGTAGTAGTGGAAGAAAACGTGAGACCTAAATTCTATGTTTCCTATTGATCCAATTGATGATTACTAAGGAGTCACCAAAAAATTGAAGAGTTCTACAACCCTGTTCGATAGAAAACAAGAGGAGGAGTTTTAAAGCCATTAATTCAGAGTAGTTGTTTGTGCCAGGGCCCAAACCCGCTTTGAGGGTGAAGTAATGTGCATGCGAGAAGTGAAGACAACCTCCCCCACCACAAATTGTTTGATCGGATGAGGAATCCCCATCAAAGTATCCCCATGGAGTATTACTATCAGGTTCCACTTCCTTGATATCTCTGAGAGGAGCCACAGTATCCCTACCCAATCCCAAGAAAGATTGAAAGATCCCTATCCAGTTTACTGCTACCCTTTCTGCCGAGAAGGGCTCATCCTGAAATATTTGGCCATTCCAGGTGATCCATATCCCCCAAGCCAGAATAAAAGGGAAGGCTCGATAGTCCTCTTGGCCTAGTTCCCACAACCAATTCTGTAGAGATAATTCAAAGGTAATTCCCTACCAATTCTAGAGAGAAGGCATCGGGATCCTACCAAAGGCCCAAACTTTCGTGACAAATGGAAAAATTAAGAAAAGGTGGTCCACCGATTCTAAATGGGATTTGCATAGAGCACATCGACCTGGCCTAAAAAAAGACGTCTTTGTAAATTGTCCCAGGTAGGCTATTTGTTGGCCAATATTGACCAAATCAATAGTTTCCCTTTCATCGGACAGTTTATTTTCCATATTTTTCGCCACCACCAGAGGGGATCCCTTTGGAAAAGATCCACACATAACTTGATATAGCTGGAACGCGGGGTGTATTCTCTATCACTGACTCCATCCCAAAGAAATTCATCATCTCTTTCCACCAGACAAATAGAGCATGTGTGTACCTATCCCAGTGAATCAAATCTACCTCTGGGAGGCCAAGTCTATTCCCCATCAGCCATCCTTGGTGCCACAAGTCTGTCTGTAAGGGGTCCCCCACTTATGCTAGCTGATAGTAACCTGCCAGCACCAACCTTAACCAAATCCTATCCGGTAAAATATGGCCCAGCTAAGACCCCGGCCAAGGGTCCAAACCAAGACAAACCTGTCAACAAGAGCCCACTCTCCACACCAGACTGTTCCCCACCAGGTCAAATGCCTTGAATAAAGCCTTCCAGATGATAGAGGCCTCTGATGATGTTTTGGAAGGAATGTGAATCCATTCAAGGATAGAGAGTGGAGCTATATATTTTTTTTGGGCTACCTGTGTCCAGAGACGGTTGGTCTTTATCAATCACCAGGAGTACTTTGTCACGAGCACTTTGGAGAAGGTGTAGATATTTTTTAAGCCCTAGCCTCCTAGGGATTTTGGCATAGCAATTTTTTCCTAGTGAACCCAAGGTAAGACTATTTTGTCCTTATGTCCCTGCCACAAAAACTGGAAGCACATCTTCTGTATGTTCTCCAAAATTCCTTTTGGAATCCATGCTAATGACATCCAATATACTGGGATGGCCTCTATAACTACTTTAATCAGTACAAGTCACCCTGCCCTAGATAGCCATCTGTGACTCCAACCCTTGATCCTTTTTTCGATTTTTGTAATAAGCCACCCCCAGTCGATCTTCCGGCAGTCATTTGGTTTCAGTTGAAAGATGAGATACTTCAATCCATCATCTAGGTATAAAACCCTAAAGGGAAGCTTAGTAGTAATGAGTAGTGACTCCTCCATGGATAAAAAGGACAATGTGATACTGGATTTCTTATTGTTGATTTCCATGCCTGTAGATTGTTTAAAACATAGAAGCCCTTCACTCATCTTTCCAATATCCTGCTTGGATCCATCGCAAAAAATTAATATTTCATCTACGAATAGAAGGTGTGATATGTACAATCTTGTAGATATTTTTATGCCTCTGAAGGTGCCTCCTAGATTTGCCTCAATCAAGAAGTGACTAAGGCACTTGGCGACAAGAAGAAAGAGAAGTGGAGACAAAGGGAATCCATGTCTAACTCCTCGCTCCACTGTAAATAAGGAGGAGGCATCTCCATTGATCAATATAGAAAAGGATATTGAAGTTAAGCATGCAATAGTCCAGTTCGTGAAGGCTACCCCAAAACCGAGGTGTATCAGCAACATCTGAATATATAGCCAATTTACTCTGTCAAAAGCCTTTGAGAGGTCAATTTTAATGACCGCACCTTTGAGTTTCTTACTTTTTAAATTGTGGAGTCCTTTTTGAGAAACCCTAATGGCCTCATGGATCTGTCTTCCTTTCAGGAATCTGAACTGTTCAAGTGAAATATGCCTGGAAAGTTTATATTTTAATCTTCGCCTGATGACTTTTGAAATAATTTTGTAGATGCAATTGCACAAGGAGATCGGAAGAAAGTCATCAAAGGAAGTTGGATTGTCTAATTTGGGTATTAATGCAATGGAGGTAGCATTAAATGGCTCATGTATATGCCCATTTTTCCTTGACTCCTCCACTACCGTCAAAATGTCTTTCCCCAAGAGATCAAAGAAACCCAAATAGAATTCAATCGGCCAATCGTCCGGTCCTGGGATCTTTACTTTCTAGAAGGAGTTCATGACAGTCAACAATTTCACTTCAGAGACTTCCATCATCAAAAACTCGCGCTCTTCCTCTTCCATAAAACTAGGAAAGAGCCTGGTCGCTTTCACAATTTTAGTAATGGAGGATCCCACCTATGCCTTGAACAAATGTTTGAAGTGTGTAATCCCTATTGAAGTGAGACCCTCAAAAGTATGGACCAATTGGCCATCTCCCTGGGTAAGGCCCCAAATTGTGTTATTCATTTTTTGTCCCTTGGCGTAAGAGTGAAATTTTTTTGTATTCTCATCCCCACTAGCGATCCAAAGTGCATGACTTTTAAGTCACCACAAGGCTTCTTTTTCAGCCAAGATAGTTCTTCATCGAAGATCCAATTGAACCAGTTCCTCCCTTGTCTCCCTGGAGTGGAAACTTCGATCAGGATTGACCTTCCTATCCAACAACAGTTTTTCTAAGCATCAAATCTCCTTATCCTCTTTTAATTTTTTCTCATGTTCCCAGGAGATAGTTGATTGCTTGACTTTTCTCAAGTTTTCCATAAAGTGAATATCAGCATGGGCATTTTGTTCGGGGCCAAGGGGAGTCCACAGATTTCGCACCAGTGCTTGATAATCTGGATCCTTTAGCCATCCTTCAAAAAAATTGAAGGGGCTTGGAATCCTTCTAATCCTATTACACAATTCCAAAACAATCAGATTGTGGTCCGATTCACTGGAACAAGCTACCCATTGTCGCGCAAGTGCTTATTGAATCTAGTAACTCTTCCTACAGAAGGAAACAATCCAGACGTTTTGCACCATGTGCATCCCCGACCCTCAAATTCCATCAATTCGACTGTAATTTCATCGGCTCTAGATCCAACGGTCCATGTAAGTCTAGCAAGTGTGTAAAATAGTCAGTGAAAGGGTCTGAGGTGGCGCAAGGGCCCCAAACTTCAGATGCTCCCAATGAAAAGTTTATATCTCCACCCACAATAACAACTCGATCAGTAAGCCAAGAGCTCAAATCCAAGGAGTCCCAATATTGTTTCCTATCATAATAATGACCATAGATATTGATAAGTAGCAAGGGGTGGCCCAACTCTACTGAAAACATATTTAGTCCAAGACCCAATTCAAAGCCCCAAATTCGATCACATTTACAGCTCTTTAGCTGCCAACCCGTGGCTAGTACCCCAAAGCATCCCTTTGCATCCACAACTACAAAGGACCATCCAGGCAATAAGGATTCCAAAGTCGAGACCACTTGTTCACTCACCCCCATGGTTTCTTTTAGAAAGAGAACATCCAAATTAGTAATCGCAATCAATATTTTTAGAGACGATTTGTTTTTTGGGCTCGCTAGTCCCCTACAGTTATAGGAGAGGATTTTCATATGGAAACCAAATCATGGGGTTTCTTTTCTCTAAGAACCCATTCAATGGAATATTGTCTGCCATAGGCCACATCAAGATTGGCCCAGTATTGTGCCAGTAAAAGGTGAGTTCACCTATCACATCCCCTAGCTGAAGACGGAGCTCGAGGAAGCGATCCCAAGCCCGATCTAGGAGGGTCCTCAGCACCAAATTTGTCCAAATCCCCAGATAAAACAGTCTTGTTCCAGAGAGAATAACGTATCCTGGAGCCCTCCGAAGATTTGGAACCGGAAGAAGAAAGGTTGTCAGAAAGGGAGGGAGTCTTGCAGTGCTCCAAAGTAGTAGGAAGGGAGAGGTTAGGTCCCAAAGATAAACCCACAGAAGAAGGAGTCGACAGACCCAAACCCTCTAGGGGCACCATGAAGGGAAGGCCCAAATTCACCCCAGGAACCCCTGACACCTTATTCAGAGGGGATGAGGGAGTACTATTCAATGGAGGAAAAAGAGCTTCAGCGGGAGCGAGGGTGAAAAAAGACACCTCAAGACGAGGCAGGGGGGAAGGCGATGGAAGACCCACTGAAGAAACAACATCCAACCCCACTGAGCCTGACGGAAATAAAAAATCAGAAATAGTACAATCAAATGAGGGAACGGAAGATTGTTGCTTACCCGACACCATCAGCGACCGAGGGTAGGCCAAGTTTGAGGACTTTTGAACCTTTGCTTTCGCCATCTCCCAGACATCTGGAGGAACACCTGTCTTAGGAGAAGAGTGTCATCTTAAATCTTTGTCTCGATCTCGGGGCTGTGAGGCCATGGTATGAGCTCCCCCGAAGCCCCCAGTCCCCCTAGCTGCATGACCAAACCCCATATCAAAACCACCATCCCCCGAACCCCGTGTCTTACTCTTGAAGGGCAGTTTGCAGTCTACAATTCCATTCCCATAAGCATGGCATCTATGGCATCTAAAGGGTATACCTTCATAGTCCAAGGGTTGAATGAAGGAACCAAAATTCGTCTCAATAGTTAGTTCCTTTAGGAGTCTCGACTGAATATCCAACCTCACTAAGATCTTGGCCATGGACATAATGTTTGTCTCTTCGAAAGAAAATTTTGCATCCAAATATTCCCCCAAATTGTTCACAATTGCCGAGAATCTAATAGGGTTCCAGTACTTCATAGGGAAACCCAGGAGACGAACCTAGACAGTGACCACATCCACCCTCTCTCACTTTGCATCAAAGCTTGGAGTCCACCTCTTCAGAACAATAGGAATACCATCCATACTCTAAGTTTTGGAAAGAACCCAGCTGACATCTGAAGCGGTTGAAAAGACAAAAGTGAACCATCCTGGAGCAAGTAATCGAATACTAGGTAATACAGAGAGATTAGGGCCCCAAGAATTTTCCATCCAGGACCACAAGAAAGGAGAGCCCAACCGTTTCCCTCGCGCCCGACCCACCACTGCCAACTCTGAGAACTCAACCACTCGATCCATGTCAATATCTTCATCGAATACTAGGCGCTCTGAGTCGGTTCCTTCCCTTGCACATTGAGGCCCTATGTTCACCTGACGCTTTGAAGTTCCAAAATCTTCCAAATGACCACGGACATGGCCTCCCCCGCGGGTTGTATCTATGGATCATGGACGAGGAGGAGACAAAAGTGGCCCTGTGACCCTTATGAGAGTAGAATCATTATCAAAGAGACCTCCAATAATTTATGTCGGTTCTAGAAAAGACCCAATATCATAAATAAATTATGAAGGAGAGAATTGTGCACAAGAAATTGTCTCATGTAAGGCTTTTGGTTGTGTGCCCCAGCATTCATCAGCCAAAAGAGTTCCTGGGTCGGATCTGAAGCAAGTAAATTCACCCTCTAATAGACCTCGGGGGGGTCCATCCCAAGAATTATCCCCGACAAATTAGCCAACGGAAGCTCGAAATCCAACGCATTCAAATACGACAAGGCCCTTATGGTGTGAATCCCCAATTCCAAGCCAGATGTCAGGTTGTTTTCCAAACCCTCTAGGTTCTTCCGATGGGTACATTGACAACCAAGAGATGAGCGAGGAACTACAGCGGACAGGGTCATAGGTCACAGAATGGACATCGTATATATATATGACTTGGATTAAAAAAAAATATAGCACATAAGGCGCACCATACACAATCAAAGCAACACACAAGTGCTACGTAACAGGGATAAGGAGCCCTCTAGGGGGCGCCAACGCACCACAGGCCTTTACCCAGACCTTTATACAACCTAAAAGCCAAATGCCCAAGCGCCACCGCCATGCACAAACCCAGCACAAAAGTACCCATGAGCCAGCGCCAGGTTAATGCGCCCAAGGCCGCGCAAAGCCACATAGAGAAGCCGCTAGACCATGCCACACTAAACGCAGCCAAGGAGAGAGAGCCCACAAGGCCTGCAAACACACACTATCAAACGCGGCCTGCAAACACTACACAAGACAACAATAGCAACACCAGCAGTTACCCATAATAAAGGAGAAAGCTGTGTAAACCTCGTAGAAAGCATAGATAGTAGAACCAAACACACAATACTAGCTAGCACCTACACCAGCACCAGCGCCAAGAGAAGAATGGAGAGGCGGCAGCGAGGGAGTGAAGGGTTGAGGAGTTTAGGGTTTGTTAGGAGGCGTGTAGGGTTTTAGGGTTATGGGATGAGTGTCGGGGAGGAGGGGGCATGTGGGCCTCATGCGAGGACCCACTGCC
>SNQJ01S0118111.1:0-16465 GCA_010110895.2 Picea sitchensis
TTGTATATCCTTCATAAATATTTTGAAGCTTGTCCCAAATCTCTTTAGTGGATTTACAGTGTGAAACTTTGGTGAATACTGTATCACTGAGACCATTCAAAAGTGCATTTGTGGCTTTGGAATTATTCTCACCGAGTTTTACTCCTTTGTCATTTGTTGGTGGAACTGTTGGTGCTGTGTATCCATCTACAATTGATTGCCAAACTTGAAATCCCTGTGCTTGTATATATATGTCCTCATCCTTATGCTCCAAAAAACATACTTCTATCCATCAAACTATGGTATTCCATTTTTATATGAGTTGGTACTCTACATGATCTACCTTTCAGTGGTTAAACTGATTTCTAAAGGAACCTGCTCTGATACCAATTGTTGGATTACTGAGAGGGGGGGTGAATCAATAATAGAGCAATTTAATCCTTTTTAACCATATAATCCAAGTGTTATATCAATGAAGCATTATCATCCAATAACTGCAGATTAAATAAGCAATGAACAAATGAACAAACATACACATACACAGTACACCAGTGTTTTACATGGAAACCCAAATCGGGAGAAAACCACATAATGCTTAATCTTATATGTCTTGAAGAATTACATTCATTGGAAGCACCGACTTCCTTTGTTTTCCAGCTGCAACTGGAAGGAGCCTCCAACCCCCTAGTTTCTCAGGCTACAACCTGAGGGAATCTCCAACTCCCCAATTCTCTGGCTACTACTAAACCGAAGGCTACAACCCCCTATGTTCTTTGTCCCCAACCCGAGGAAGGTGGCTACAACCACATGTCCCTTCCCCGTCAGCGCCACTTACGAGAAGTAGAAGTAGAATAATGGAATCATTTCAACCTATCACTATGAGATATATTGTTGTAAAACCTATACCAATAAATCTTAACCATGCATCAACTATACCTCAACACAGTAATCAGCGTACCATAAACAAGTGCATCAACCATGCATAGCACATCCTCAAATAACTTTGTAATCAACATGTACCATAAACAGAAGTGCATCCAACCATGTACCAGGTAATGTACCAATCATGTGTCAGCTTCACTCATCGAAACTATGACTCATCAATATGTACCAACATCATCAATATACACCTCATGTATGTTGCCAACTCATCAACTACTTCTCTCAACCATGTACTCAACATGTACCTCAACCAAAAGCCCTCATCAATTTCATCATCCAAATCTGATTTGTAGCTTTGCTTAATAGACCTAGGTGTATATAGATGCACGTTATCCTGCAAACCTTCCTTAACTTCAACAACAAGGGCAACATTTTCATCAAACTTTTCTTTAGTCTCATACCTCGTTTGGATTAGTCAACAACCCTAACTTGAGTAATAACCAACTTTGTACTGTAATGTATAAATATCTGAAGTGATACACAATTTTATACAATGTGTTTATTCAATTCCTCCATGTGTCACTAATTGGAACCTCTTATAAAAGAGGTTATAGAAAAAATGGCATGCAACTAGCTGAATTCTGGATTATTTATAGAAGCGACCTTGTAAGTACTTACCGGAATATTTGTTGAATTGATCTGAAATTGTTACACAACATACTACATGTTGTATACCCCTAACCAACACATTGTGTTTCAATGTCGATCTGATACAAAGATGTTATGGTATTTTACAGAAACCGTGTTTTGACTAGTTTTACAGGGACTAGCCACAAACCCTATTTTCCGGAGTGTAACTCCAAAAATACAATGACCCAAAGATGAATTTTTTACCATATGCGCCCGGATATGTTTTTCAATGGAATAGAAATTTCACGAGCTGAATCATTATATAAAAGACATAGCCAAAATGGTGAGATGACACATAAAATAACATACCTTAGAAAGCATCAAAATTTATCCTTCCTTGCATTTGGCCTTCTTTTCTTCACCTTCCTGGGGAATTTTAGTCTTAGATATGCTTGGTTTGCCTAAGACACCTATATATATTCAATATTATTATAAAAGTGTGAATTAAAATAGAGATCCTTACTCTTATTTATACTCTCGATAGCTTCCTTAAAGGAAGCTTGTACTAGGTCAGCGGCCCCACTTTTTCCCTATTTTAGGGTTAACCGCTAAATTTATCCATTAAATTTATTATTGAAATAATTTATTTTTGTATTCACTTTGAATTATAATACCTCATTACTTCACTTTATTATTTGCTTTAAAAATCTCTTAAACCACTTTGACTACTTTGACCTTTTTGGGCTTCTAAATAACATGTGAGGGTCCTCCAACCCATTAGGTATAACCATAGGCCATTGAGGAGTTATGTGAAATTCCACAACCACCACCGGAAATGGAATGACATGTAATATCCATATAGAATAGTATTATCTGAAATATATCATAGCTCATACCTTTATCCATCAAAACAAACTTAGGTCATTACCCAAACCTAAGGGTTCAACTTCTCATGACCATAACTCTCTAACCGTGAGGAGTTATGTGGCGTTTCCCTTCCTATCACAGGAAATGGAATGACAAGAAATACACATTTAGGATCTGTTTATTTCACCATAAGGAGGACCACTTTGGAGTTCATCATCTTTACTTCTTGTCAACCATGACAGAACAATAATGAGTCATCTTTACATCAAACAAACTTGGTTCCATTACCCAAAACTTTGTGATGAGGGATTTCTTCAGGGTTGACATCGTGACAACCAATCTTAATCAACAATTACTTTGGGAATAATATTGGTTGTACTTTGTAACCCAATTTATCTTAATATAAAGTATTTGAGGTTGTTCTATAATTATCTTTATTTGAGATACCCATGTATCCATAACTCATACCTTTATCCATCAAACAAACTTCGGTCCATTACCCAAACCTAGGGTCTCCAACTTCTCATGGCCATAACTCTCTAACCGTGAGGAGTTATGTGACGTTCCACATACCACCGGAAATGGAATGACAAGAAATATACATCTAGGATCTCATTATTCCACCATAAGGGGACCACTTTGGAGTTCATCCATCTTTACTTCTTGTCAACCATGACAAGACAATAATGAGTCATCTTTACATCAAACAAACTTGGTTCCATTACCCAAAACTTTGTGATGTGGGGATTTCTTCAAGGGTTGACATCAATGACAACCAATCTTAATCAACAATTACTTTGGGAATAATATTGACTATACTTTGTAACCCAATTTATCTTAATATAAAGTATTTGAGGTTGTTCTATCGTTATCGTTTTTTGAGTTGCTCATGTATCGGTCTACCAAAGTTCTCTTGTGCATGCAGATCATTTTCTTTTAAATTTTATGTGATCAAATATATTTAGCCATGTTATGATGTATGTGAGGAAGTTCTGTTTATTTTATTTAAATGTATGAATGTGTGTGTTTCCTGGTCCATTCTCCGGAACTCTCCTTTTAAAATAAAAATAAAAATATTTTCCATTTTTTGTTATATCTATTTTACCTTCCTTTGATGAACTTCTTTAAAAGTCCCACATTTTATAAATCTCAAACAGAGGAGTATCACCTCTATAAAAATGCAGTAGGATTTGCATCATCGTGAGGTTGTCGTTTTGGTCCTAACGGATTCAAGCGTCAACATTTCTGGCAACCATACTGGGGACATGAACTGAAAATTTGGAACCTGACCCAACATTTTTCTTGAATATATGAATTTACCCCAGGGTAATCATCCCCATTTGGAAATTGGATTAAAAAATCAACGAAGCATCTTACACCAGTTGTATAATATGGTAATATCAACAACCCAAACTCGAGAAGAGTTAGAAGGGTCCTGGCAAACTTTAGTCCAAGAAGAAGAAAGAGAAATCCTATGAAGATAAAGGAGGGAATAACAACAAGAATGAAGAAATCAAATATTATCTAGAGCAGCACAAGAACAAGGTCAAGATCGAAGTTGAACAAATACAAAGGACCCATCACCATGTGTAAAAGTAAGCAAATGTCTGAAAATTCTGACCCTGAAACCTCCTCAAAAATGGCAGCGAGAGATGAACAACCCTGAAACGAGCATCATGAGGAGAGACAAGGAGGTGAAAGAGATGTTGCAAGAAACCAAGGAATCCTAGGTTTTGAAAATAGAAGGAGGGTAAGATATTCCCCTCTTAATCTCATAGGTGAGAAACATGAGTTCCCTGTTCTCCCTAAGGGCACTTTGAAGGAATTTTCTGGAGATGGGGCAATCGATGCAAAGAGGCATTTGCACTTATTTCTTGGCATTTGTGACTTTCACCAGGTGGAATATGATGATGTCATGGTGAGGTTGTTCTTGCAAACCTTGTCAGAAAGAGATTATGAATGGTATACTATGTTTCCCAGTAGATCCATTCGCTCGTTTAATGACCTTGAAGGTATGTTCCTAACCATGTTTCCTCCTCCAATTTCCTACCTTACCCTCCTCACAGACTTCACCCAGATTTGGTTGATAAAGAATGAAAGGATAAGAGATTTTAACTTCAGGTTCAATAAGACCTTGAGTAGAATCCCAGAAGACAAAAGACCAAATGACCCGGTCATTCTTGGTTGTTACAAGAATTAAATTCCCCCAAATGTGAAGTACGCCATCAGAACATTTCAGATGGACACTCTGGAGGAGGCAATGACTAAGGCCACTGAGATGGAAGAAATTATGATTAAGATGGGTGTTGACCCTGATATTATACTAGGAAGAGTACAAAGGAAGATGGGAGGATTGAGTATTGATAATCAAGGAGTGTTCGTCTCAAGAAAGAATGAAGAATTCAAACCTAGTCCGGCTCATAATCAAACGGCGGGAAGAGGATTTTTTAAAGGAATCATACCTGATGTAAAGTTTGATCCTGTGGCAGCGTAGGAAACAGAGAAAAGAATTGAAATTACACAGATGAGTAGAACCATCAAACAGATGCAGAACGAAATAACCAGACTGTGAAGGTGAGATAATTACATGCCAAACCCAAGAATATTGATTCTTGAACAAAGGAGGAACCCTCCTCCCAAAAACAGAGTCAGGTTCGAGAATACTAATGACCCACAGAGACCAAGGGTTCCTAGACATCCTAGTCCAAACGTTGTTGTTCTGGATGATGTCTATGACGATAAATTGATCGAGAAAGAGGATTATTACTTACCTGATGAAATCTCTGAGACAATGAAAATGGACAGATGCGAGGCATCCATGTATATATATATATGGAGAGGGAGACAACAATCCTAACTCGTAATAAAACATCACCCAGAAAAGAGGGTTTGTAAATATACCAAAGAATAAAGGTGACTCAGACAAAGAAAAACAAAAAGAAAAAGAGAAGGAAAAACCAGATGAAAAAGTGTCGAATGAAAAAGTGATAGATGGAACCAAAAGGCAACAAATGGTGTCAAGCTCTACTCAAATGACATATAATGTCATGGAGGAACTAAGTAAGTTGAGGATAACTCTACCATTTATGGAAGTAGTAAATATTCCTCAACAGAGGCAGAACATATTGAATTTGTTGGATGATCCATCAGAAATAAATTAAGTGGTCATTACCATTCCAAAACAGAGCCAGAACTCGTCAAACGCCAAGCTGAGAGGAAAAATTCCTCTCTTCTACATTTCGATTGAAAACCATGATGTTGCATTACATAAATTTTTAGTTGATACTGGTGTTAAAAATAATATAATGTCGCTCGTAGTCATGAAAGCATTGGGCATGAGTTTCTCTAAATATTATGAAACTGGTGAGAGCATATATGAAATCGATTCTAGAAAAGTGTCAGCGTATGGAGAAATCAAAGATTTTTATTCTTGGATTTCAGCAACCCCCCGTATCATCACAGTTTTTAACATTATTGTGGTAGACCCTCCCCCATCATATGGGGTTGTGATGAGAAGAGATTGGACCTCCATGATCGGTGGATATATAATGAACGATGACAATTGTATGATGCTACCAGGTAAGGAGGGAGCAATGATTAAAGTTCCTCGTGAACCCATAAAACATTTCTCCTTCAAGAAGAAAGATAATGAATTGATGGAAGATTATATAGATGTTGCGATATGAAACTATGTTATCTTGGATGAAGAGCACAACAGAATTCGAGAACAAGTTCAAGACTCGGAAATCCCAGAAGGTTTGTTCGAAGGCTACTGGAGAATTTCATTTGATGGAGCTTGTTCTAAATCTAGGAACGGAGTTGGAATTGTTCTCATAAGTCCAAATAAGACGATCCATCACCATACTATAAGACTGGAGTTCCCATGCACAAATAATGAGGCAGAATATGAATCTTTGATCTAGGGGATGATCCTCGCACAAGGAATGAAAATAGCACATATCATTGTGACTAGAGATTCATAATTAGTCATCAACCAGGTTACTCAAAAGTACAAAATCAAAAAGGAAATACTTAAGTTGTATTTCAGAAGAGTTAATGAGATGATGGAATATTTCATCTCCTTCAACATCACTTTCATTCCAAGGGACAAGAATCATAAGGCTGATTCACTAGCCTTGGCAGCCTCATTATCAAAACCAAATGATGTCCTAAGTAAAAATTATTTCTAGGTAGAAATAGATTTTTGATCTTCCATGCCCGATAACATTGAGTACTTACAAGTTTTTGAGAATGATGAACAATTGGAAGATTTTATGTTGAACGATGATGATGTAGAAGACAATATCTCAATTTTCATCCTGAAATATTGTATCCAAGCTGAATCATTTTTTACAAAAGATGATCATGCCAAGAATCTTGATGAAGAGGTTTCAGTCCGAAAGGTGAAAGAAACAAGAAAAGTCAAAATTGGAATGGAAAAATTCCCAAAATATGTCAACTTGGGGGTTGATTGCACCCCCAAAGAGGTTAATCAATATGTTTCCTTATTCAAAGAATATATTGATGTATTCGCTTGGACCTATGATGATTAGAAGGCCTATGACAAAACAATATTCCAGCACATCATCCCTTTGAGAGAAGAAGCTAAACCAATGAAGCAAAAAATAAGAATGACGAATCCAAAGTTAAAGCCTTTGTTAAAAATTTATTTGGAGAAGTTGAAGTAGGCAGGGATAATTTATCCCATCATACATTCAGACTAGCTTTCAAATCCAGTGATTTTCAGGAAGAAGACCGAGGAAATATGAATGTGCGTTGACTTCAGAGACCTTAACAAAGAAAGCATAAAAGATAATTTTCCATTGCCCAACATGGAGTTCTTATTACAACAAGTTACTGGATTTGCATGCATGTCTATGTTGGATGGATTTTCTGGATATAATCAGGTTTTAGTAGCTGAGGAAGATAAAGAAAAGACAACATTTATCACACTGTGGGAAACATATGCATATGCTAGAATGCCCTTCGGTTTGAAGAATGTTGGAGCAACTTTCCAAAGGGCCATGGATCATGCGTTCAATGGATTAATAGGAAAATTTATGGATGACTATCAATATGAATTGACGGTGCATTCAAACAAAAGGGAGATCACATCCATCACTTAAGAAAGGTTATTTAACGATGTAGATTATACGATGTCTCTTTGAACCCGAAGAAATGCTTGTTCGTTGTGACTCAAGGAAAGTTGTTGGGACACATTGTATGCAAGGAAGGGATTTACATAGATCCGGAAAGAATTAAAGAAATCAATGAACTCAATCCCCCTACATCTAAGAAGGGAGCCCAATCATTCTTCGGTAAAATCAATTTTGTCTAAAGGTTTGTCCCTAATTATGCAAGCATCGTGAAGCCTATCAATTTGTTGTTGAAAAAGGAGCAGAGATTTGAATGGATGACAGATACTTAGGAAGCATTCAACAATATCAAAGGGGAAATCACCACATCTCCCGCCCTCATTAGTCCATATTTTCAGAGAGATTTTATTATCTATTTATTTGCTACAGAGGCGGTCATTGCATCCATCCTTACTCAGAAAATATCGACAGAGAAGAACTCCCAATAGGTTTTATGAGAAAAACCCTACATGACTATGAGTTAATATATTCAGACCTCGAGAATTAAGTGTTGGCTCTTGTAAAATATGTAGCACACTTTTGGACGTATATCTTAAACTCCCATGTCATAGATTATGTTCCCTCTTCACTAGTCAAGATGATTCTAAATCAACAGTTGAGATAAGGGAAGTGGGATAACTGGATATAAAAAGTTCAATAATATGATCTCAAGATCAAACCCTTAAAGAAAATCAAAGGACAAGGTCTATGCAAACTCATCGCAAATGGGGACTCGGTTGATGGGATGATTTCAATATCAGTCAGGGAACCATTAGATGATTCAGAATGGTATGGAGATATCATATTATACTTAAGGTCTGGGAAATTTCCTGTCACAATGAATCCCAAGGAGCGAAGGACACTCAAGATGAAGGTGAACCAATATGTGTTGATTGCTGACATACTTTTTAGTCAAAATTTTGATGGTATACTACTGAGGTGTGTCGATGACAATCAAGCCCAAGGACCGATCAAAGAATTCCATGAGGGAATATGTGGAAGACACTTTGAACCTACTACAACCACCCACGGATTAATCAGAGCGGGATTTTGTTGTCCTTCCATATTCATGGATTCATATGCCGCAATAAGGAAATGTTTTTCATGTCAGCAGTTCTCAGGGAAAATGAAGAAAGTTGTGATTCCTTTGCCATCGATTGTGGTAGAAAAACCATTTTCCCAGTGGGTACTTGATGTTGTTAGGTCGATTAATCCAAAATATAGCAAGGGGCATATATATATTCTGAAATTTATGGAATTTCATGAAATGGCAAGAAGCGGTGGCACTAAAGAAGGTTGATGCTGAAGAATTGATTAAATTCCCCAAAGACAACATTCTGTTAAGATTTGATGTCCCTAACAAATTCATCATAGATAACGGTTTGATATTCAATGGATCAAAGTTCACAGAGTTTTATGGACAATATGGGATCATCATGGGTCAATCATCGAATTATTATCCACAAGGAAATGGCCTTGTTGAATCCGCAAACAAAAAACTGGTACAACTACTAAAGAAAACCATTGATAGCAACCAAAAGAATTGGCATATGAAGCTGACAGAAGCATTATGGGCAAGCAGAACAACCTCAAAGGATAGAACTGGGATGTCTCCACATCTAATGGTTTATGGGCGTTGGCACAAGGGTAGACCCAGGTTTCAACGCTACAACAACGCACCAACAAAACCCTAACTACCGGCCCTTTCGGCAACACCTGCGAAGCAGATGAAGTCTCACCCGAGGTAGAGGCAGGGGTGGTTGTAGGACTCAGGTGTCTGCAACCTTAGATGGGACACAAATATGTGATTATAATACTTAATATAGCACTTAGCATAATTAGTTCATCATTATTTAACCAATATCTACTCCGTAGAGAAAACAAAGCATCGAAGCATTCACCCTGATCTAAAGTATTTAAGAACTTAGCATAAAGAACTAGATCAGATCTAGCAGATTCAAGCACTAAGCACATTCACTTATATCAGATCTAACATCTAGATTCATCATAAGAACAAAGCATAAATATATCTATCTATCTATCTGTATCAAGCACTTAGCAAATAACACATAGATACATCAGAACATTGCATAGAGAAGAATAACAAAATATTTGCGTTGTTCACCCCCACCCTGGGGCTACGTCCACCAACTCTTCTTCTTTATTAGCTTCAATCAGTCATCTACATGCACAGAGCCACAAAAACCCTACTTTTCATAGGACAGGAGATCTGTGCGCACCTTGCCAGATCCTCCTTTCCCGAGCTAGGTCTAGCACAAAGCCTTTCACAGTCTGTTACAACCCCTTGCACTTAGCTCTACAGTTTCTTACAATATGAACAGAGCATCTACAAATAATAATTGCACTTGGCACTTAGCTTATCGGCCTTACATCACATAGATGCCCATTTTTTCCCTTACATTGCCTAGACATCTATTTATATTTTACAAAATAGGCCTAAACATGGGTAAACCCATGGACCGACATCCCATTCCCATTACTTATTCCCAAATCCCAAAAAGGACCCAAAAAGGGGCCGAGATCCCGCGATCTCTGATTCGTCTTGTGCTTTGTCTTCGACAGGCTGTCAAAGTCCCAAAATAGATCAACATGACCAAGAATCTCCCAAAACTTGGTCAAGGGCCAACATGCCCCCAACACTCACCTATGATTCGTCTCGATTCACTCTGGTCTGACTAATTCTGCTTCGAATGCCTCAATCTTGGCTCGAGCTGCTTCGACTTGTTGTTGTGCTACAACCTCCTGTTCAGTGAACTCTTAGATGACTGTGTCATTGATAGGTCCTTCTAGACGTTGTTCAGTTGTAGTGACAACCTTCTCTAGCTCTGCTCCTTGGCCTTCTACCTGTGTAAACACTTTATAGGCCTTGTCTTGTATGAGTTGGAGCCTCTGAGTTACTTCCATAACTCTACTCTGGATAGTATGGATTTCCTATTGGGTGGTCCACTTCTCTTGGGAGTGCTTCATTCTTTCCACAGCTGACAGGGACTTCAGCTATGCCTGTATCTTTTCGGCTTGATACTTCACCTCTTGGAGTTGCGACTCCATTGCCTTCAATTCTGGGTTCTCCATGAGTTCTTCATAGGTCTGGGCACTGTGATCGGTAAGTTTCTTACATTCCAGGGTAACAACCTTTATCCTTTCAACTGTGCTCTATGTGGTTGCTTCTCTTTCGTCTCTTACATCTTGTGGGGTCTCAGGTACAGTGCATAGCTCCAAATATTCTATATGTTGTTGTAGCTGTTGGATGGCTTCTACGAGCTAGCTCACCTACTGTGTAACTCGGTCTTCTACTTTGATTTCTATGACTTTCATAGAGTGAAGTTCTCTGTTGACCACTTCTTTTACTTTGAGTTGCTCTATGAGCAATTGTTCCTTTTCTTGTTGTAGTTGTGCTTTTTCTTCATCAAACTTTGCTTGGAGAGCAAGTTTTTCCTTTTTTGCAGCATTGCATTGCTCTACAAGTACTCCTTGTACTTGTGTCAAAGCTTGGGTGGATTGTTGTGTTTCTTCCTATGCTTGTCGAAGGCGAGCTTCGACTATATCGGCTAGGCAGTGGAGTTGAGCTGGCTCATCTCCCAATTCTAGCTCTCCCGGCACAGTGGAGATTCCGTGACTATACTGTAGGGCTTGCTGTACCCCTCGGAGTTCAGTCTCAATTCGATCATACATCTCCTCTTTCTTTGCTTCTTGTTTCTCTGCTATTTCCAACGAAGCATCTTGTAGGGTTTCTATGAGGAAGTTGAAGTCATCAAAGGTGTGAATGGTCTGCATCTTGTTCATGGTGGCCTTTGATTTCTTTCAGAAGGAAGGTTTCAGAGGTGAACCTTTCCTCTTCTTTAGGGGATCGACCTCGTCTCCTTGCTTATGTTCGAATTCTTTGTCATTCAACTCTTCACCATCACCTCCTTGATCTGGTGATATGGAAGCAGTCTTTACAGATGCATTGTCTATCTCTTGGACCTCTTTGGTCTTATTTGTTCTGCTAGGTCTGGGTGTAACCTGCACAATTTCTGGGCAGTCGATGTCGGATATCTCCACAAGGTCTACTGGAATAAGGAGGTCCGCCGACTAGTCCTTTGTGATCTCCTCCAAGTCCTCCTCCATTAGCTTATAGTAGGATTGAAGATGTTTCTTGTGTTCGTCGGTGCGTGTTGTGATGTAAATAAAATGATGATCCGCACTGAACTTCATCAAAGGCCAGGACCGGTGTAGGGTGTTCAGGGTCATGCGAGGCTTCGACTGTATGGATATCTTCAGCTGATTGTAGTATATATGAAAATAGTATTTGACTGCCATTGTTTATTCATGTTGTTTGAGTACCATAGTGTACTGAACTTCGTGGCTAGTGGTTCAAAAGGCTCGATGTCTGGGAAGGTCGTACCTTTCGGCATCTCCCAGGAAATAAAATCTATAAGGATTAAGAGCCAGCTGAAATGAAATTCATATCCTTGATCTTGTGCTTCTCTGCAGTCGAGTTCCAACTGTTTCACCAGGTACTTCACCCAGTTCATCTGAAGGCCTTCCGCGCACTTCCCTATGAAGTTGACTATAAAAATAGTGACTTGGGTAGGTCAGTTCTTTCGTACTAAATTCCCTGCAATCAATTGACAAGCGAGGCACATTGCGCCACTCTGGATAGAAGCTACCTTGTAGCCACGCGTGCCCTTCTCGACATCACCATAACTATCCTTGATCTTCTATGCTAGAGCGTGATCCATGTCTTTTCTGGGGTAAAACTCCTATGGATCAGGTCCTTTCATACTTAGGCCCGTGATCCAATTGATCAGCATCGAATCAACTGTTATACGACAGTATAGCCACAAATAACTGCCATGGTAACAAGACAGCAGTATCTTGACACATGCATTCACCTCTTGGTGTCGTTCGAAGTGAGGAATCTTCATGACGTTCAGCAGGGTAGACTATGCGAGGTTCATATTCCACAACTGGGGGATTATCTTCAAATTCTTCCCCTTAGTTCTGGTCAGGTACTTATGTGGGGCGAGCATGTTATAGACTTTGCGATCTCCAAGGTTGAAGTCGCTAAACTTCAACGTTGGAATCGTATATTGGTCTGCTTGAACTACGTGTATCCCCTTCGGGAGGTATGCCACAACCAAGGTGTATTTGAAATCTCTGGGCAAAGTGTCTCGATTTACTGCGCTACTCAGAGTTGGAATATAGGCAGGTAATATACTCAGGATTAATTTGGCATTCGCTAGATCGTCCCTGTGCTTGGTTCTCTTTTCATCTGATGGCCAGGATGGTCTGGCTTCGTGAGCAGTGGACGGAGAGGTTGGCAATCCTCTCTTTGATTATTCTTGTACACCTATAGACATCGACATGACTCTTTCAATCATGAGGTCGATCAGAAATTCTTCAAAAACTTTCTCTACAGTGCTCAACTCGTCTGATATACACACTTGGGGTTAACAATATCAGGTTTGGAGGGTAACTTAGAAACTACAATAGGATAGAGGGTAGTAGCGCAATGACCACTATGTAAAATTAACAAGTTTGCGAGCTCAAATTCACGATTGGAAAAAGTGTTCTCGGTGTCTGGCGCGACGGGATAAATAGGTAACTCGGTAACGAGTCGCTTGCAACGGGTATGAAGCCCTCATTAACTCGGTTTTTTCTGTTATCTCGTGGTCCCAACTATTGGATGGCAAGTTGTCTATCCATAAATGTCTTTCTGGCGTGTTGTTCTAATGGTTATAATCTCCCTAACTGCTATATTGCTTCGTCATGGCGAAGTGCCATGTGTCATTGTTATGATATCCCAATGAAGCTCCAATTTTACAAATTTTCCTTCGACGAGGTTCCTTCTGGAACCTTCTGCAACTTTTCGATATTAGCTCTCTTCTTACTTAGCTTTGTAGCCTGCTTCCCAGTGAGATTTGTCTCAGCATGCATTTTTCCATTTCGATTTGTATCTTCTTTTGGCATAGTTACTTCGCGTTGTTGAGATTATTTCCTAAGATTCGAGGGTGATCCTTCTTCTTTATCTAGAATAGGTACTTCAATATTCGGTGGGTCGTCTAGTGTTCTTGCAACTTTGACATCCGGGTCTCTGGTTCTAAATAGCTTCGATATGTTCCTATGTTCTTCAATCAAGTGTGTGATCCTTCTAGTCATGAATTCTTTTAACTCTTGCTTCTTCTTCTCTAAAGCTTATTCTTCTTCTTGCCTTCTAGCCTGATCTCTTTCAATCCAAGGTTTTCATAATAGCATGGTAAATGGTGCGTTGTCCTCAATAAATTTAATAATCTCAAAATCTTCCTCTGTCAAAGTTCCATTGGCATTCATAGGTATCTGAGTGAGCTTTCCACATAGGTTTATCATCTTTCCTTTGAATAGTCTTATTCCTCCTAAGGAAGGAATCATCGTAGGCCTCCCTATAGATTTATTCTCCTAACACTTCTTTCATTCTCATTGTACATAATTTTGTTTTTTTAGTTTGTATATTCTTAACCTGATTCCAAAGCCCAATGGGAAAAAGCACTTTTTCAAGAGAGATTTTGGATTCTTGAGTTCATTTTCCGCTTCCAAAAACTTCCCTCCCCTTTTCTATTTTCCCAAATTCTTTTCTCCCTTTCTTTTCCCTCTTCTATACTTACCTATTTTTCCCTTTTTCTTCTTCCCCTCTATTATCCCTTTTTGGTTCTATACTTATTCACATTTCTATGATTATGGGTTCCCGGGTTGGCATACTTAGAGATCCTCACTACCACCTATAACCTCACATCACGAGTCCGACCAACCGCCGTTCTTTTCTATACTTAGTCGATTTTATGACTGTGGGTTCCTGGGTTGGCGGTATCGAACTCTCATGCCCCCATGTTCCGTGACATACATATTGCACCCAAAAATTTCGTGATATACAATTTGACCCCAGACTCCTCGAACCCACAAGCTTCACTCTACCTACGATGAGTCTGTCTAACCGCCCCGCCATTCCATACTTAGTCGATTCTTCACCACATGTTGTCACAGATTCCCGGGTTCCCAGTTTCACGGGTTCACAAAATTTTCAAAGCATATTTTGTTCCCGTCCATCCTACCACCTTCGCGCCCTTCCCAATGCACATTAATTATGATTTTAATATTAACAACTCGCCACACAGGTTCAAAAGTATTGTCATTAATAAGTGAAAGGCTCGAGAAAATCTCCTATTAAAACACATTAAACCAAGATTTACGGGAGATTATATTATCATCCTCCAGCCTTCATTTTAAATATTATCCAAAGAAAAAGAAAGTTCTCATCAACTTATGGCAACAACTCAACAACAGTTCTGTGGAGATACATTGAATACTTTTAGGTGCAAGGACCAGATTTTTCAGTGGTCCAAAGCGTATTCCTACTACTTGTCCCCTTCTGTCCAGAAGGAAATTATCTGCACGTCTAGAATTTTGCACACAGGTTGTGTCCCGTAAGTCTTTGACTGTAAGGAGTTGGTCACCTGGTGCTTCGAGAGATATATTCCAAACCAATGGATTATTCAATTGTGGGACATTCCCCTGTCTCTCTATCGGCTCAAGTGTTTCGTAAGATGTTGAGAATTCTCGAGCCAACACTTACTTTCAAGGGCGAGGATTGCAAGGAGTTCTTAAAGAATCATGACAATGGATTGGACCTCTTACCGGAATTCTTAGAGGACCCAGCAGTCGTCCCCGAGGACATCATGATATTGCAGGTTAGTTCATTCAAAAACCCTTTCCAGGAAATTGCATGTCTTTTCACAAGGATAATAGGACAAGAAACTACAGCCAGCATCTCTCAGATGATTCTCTACATTTTATATTTTATGGTGAAATAAAAATCCATATTCGATTGGGGTAAGTTGATTTCCATTCAAATCTCTTCCCAATTGTCATAATACAAGAAGCAGAATAAATTCTTTAATGTCATCTTATTTGGTTTTCGCGATAGCGCATTGCTTTCCATTCCTGAGATTATCTCTCTATAAGAAGGTAAACTTCGAATTTGACCCAATAACCTTATGGTATCAAATATTATGGAGACACAAGGCCTTTCGACATTTTTATGAAGTCTTTAATTATTTTGTCTCAGTTTTTAAAAGGTTGATGTTTGGAAAGGATTTTCCCCGGATGTCTGACCAGGAAAGCAAGTTCATGGATAGGAAGGGGACACCAGAACAAATGGAGAATTATAATGTTATAAGGGATTTTTGCTCCAAAGAAAACCCTTTGTTCCTTCTATGCCACATATCTGAAAAAAAAAATATTACCGAAATAGCAAGGTAGTACAACTATTGGTTGCATTTTTTCCATGAAAAGAGAAAAAAAACAATTTATACCTCTGCCTTGGAAAGTTGGGGATTTCATATTCAGAAATATGAACAAGATTGACGAATTTGCAGGCCACTTCCACAGCCTAAATTTAAAATATGCTGAAAGAGTAAAAGGTTTCGACCCTAGCGGTATTTTATTAGAAAACCTATTGGTTGTCGGTTTCAGCAATTCTCTTATTAATGTTATTCTGAATGAAGACGAAGATAATGTTTTGTGCACTCCTGCTCATGACATTGGCGACCTGGAAACGATACTCAACACTAATGATTCATATAAGAAGAGAGTAAAAGGTCCAGGAGAGAAGAGTGCCCACTCTCCAATAGTCACTCCAAAGAGTACAACATCTCATAGCAGTGCTCCAATGGCCCACCAAGTCAAAGAAGCAACCCACAATTCTTCAGGCGGAGGAGGAGATAATAACCCTCCTTCACGAAAAATTGAAAGCTCCCACAAGCTTCCTATGAGGAAGAAAATAAAAAACATTGTGCAAGAAGAGGAAGGAGCTCGAGGTGAAAGTGACATCCACGACCTCTCTCTCGAGAATATGAAACTTGAAATTGATATCGAAAAATTGGGGTGTTGAAGGGCACAGACATGAGCATACTTCGAAAGGCGATCAACAACCACCA
>SNQJ01S0118111.1:16475-30587 GCA_010110895.2 Picea sitchensis
CCCTGTGCTATAGCTCTTTGATATACATGCGAGGTCCAACAGTAGTAATCGGCCTAATATCTCAGGGCACTAACTAAGGAGGATAGACCGTACCCTTAACTGTACTAATCGACTACCCAGGTACTAGAGAGTATCTTCCCGAGTGTTGTTCTCGGTGACACTATAGCAGTCAGGCGGCCGATCGGTTTATCTAAAGAGGGATTCAGGTAATCTAGGTCGATCCATACATAGGTGTTGTCTGATGTGATACCACTAGAAGGGGTACCAACATGGGTTAAAAGGGTGGCCAACAGATGTGCACTTAAGTACCACTTGTATTTCCTACATGTATGAGTCCCTCAACTGCAGATTTATGCGCAAAACGACAGATCTTTGTGGCTTAAAGACGTCGGAATACGTCTCTTCCCTGAAGAAAAAAAATTAACCCACACTTTCTACCAAGGAAAGTGCTCTGATACCACTTGTAATATGCCAGATGTAAAATGTATGCAAAACATAAATAAAATGCTAGTAATGGAAGAATAATAGTAATATAACCATAACATTCACCACAATAACACTGAAATCATATGAGAATAATAACAGAAATAACACTTTGAATCTGAAAGCAATGTTCACAGGCCTCTTCGAGGGGGAAACCTCTAGTTGAGCAGAGCTCTATTACAATAATATTCAAGTTAGGGTTCTCACACCCTCGACTCCTATTTATACTAAAAAGAAGCATATAGAGGAAGATCCTTCTAGAAGCGAAAGCTTCTATTAGGTCTTCTTACATCCGCCTTATTCTATTTTATTGAAAGGCCTTATTAATATTGACCTTTATTACATCTAAATATATTGTTGTACCTATGTGCGGGTTAGGAGCAGAAGGATGTTCCTCTAGATGCTTATTTTTAGTATAAATAGGATTCGAGGGTATGAGAACCCTAACTTGAATATTGTTGTAATACAACTCTGCTCAACTGGAGGTTGCCCCCTCGAAGAGGCCCGTGAACATTTCTTTCAGATTCAAAGTGTTATTTCTGTTATTATTCTCATATCATTTCAATGTTATTGTGGTGAATTTTCTAGTGATATTACTGTTATTCTTCCATTACTAGCATTTTATTTCTGTTCTACATACATTTTACATCTGGTATATTACATTCCCCAATGTTAACCAGCTAGAGAACACTCCTCACCAGAATCCTCAGGTGGAAATAATTGAGGGCAATACCTTCGATGTGGAAGAGTCTTTTGTATTTCAGAGCATTATTTTTTACAGCGAGTCCAAACATTTGATTATTGAGAAAAGATATGCAAATAATATAAAGGGGGAATCTCATTAAGAGATTAACCTATGGAACATGTGGCCTTCCGAAATTTCCGAATTTCATCGAGCAACTAGAGATTCTTTAAATAATTCTATTGGAATCCTTTAAGCATCGAATGTTAGGTTAAAGGAAAGAATCAAAGAATTGGAGGAGACTCTAATGCCTCTTCCAATGCTTGCTATCCCTTTAGCAATGATCGGGCCTACTACACCAACGACAAAATTAAAAGGATTTGCAAGCCTTCTCACATCAGAAAGGGGCTATGTGGAGAAGAACATCAAGAAGAGAATGGAAATAATTACAGAGGCTTGGGAGATGTCAAAAATCATGGTCTATTTTGGAACAAGAGCACACACCTTCCACAAATATCTACAAGAAAATTTGAAGAATGATGAAGGTTTTTACCTCGACACAGTTATACCCTTTGGTTGTAAAGTTACTAATATGACAGAGATGAGAATAAGAGAGGAGGATCTCCCTTCTCCAAACTGGATAAAACAACTAAATGCATGCTGGAAGGAAAAGGTTAAGAACCCGAATATCATTGTCCAAGCATGCAGCCAGACCATAACCAAAAAAGAGGAATTATTCAAAAGGCTAATCGAAATAGACCTAGTTGAGAGCACCAATGAGTTCCAAGACCCCAAATTGATTATCAACTCGTTGTTCTTAACCAAGAAATCCTTTGACGAACAAGTTGATATCTTTAAGGGGTTATCATTTGAAAATTTCTATGGCATTCTTTAGTATAGTGAAGATGACGTGGAAAATTGGCTAGTCGACTATTCGGTAAAGAATCAAGATATTGAAGAAGCTTTGTGGGACATTTGTATTGATCTAAGGGACATGGAAGGCGATCTCTTCAATATAAAAATCTGGCATGAAATCAACGTGGCACCAATGAGGAGCTACATCGAGGAGTGGTTCAAAAAGGCTATTGACAAACTCACCGATGAAGGGAAAATGATGGTTGAAACGGTTCCTGTAACCGCCAATGAAAGCCATAAAATGGCATCAGCAAGCAAGTGAAAATCATGAGATACCATCATACTAAATTCATATTGATTGCATTTTTCTGTCTTTGTCAAGATCTTCAACAAGTTACTTCACCTCTTTAAATAAAAAGGTTTAACCGAAGACTGACAATTTCCTTTTTCTTCTTGCCAGGTCTTGTTGTCCTCCACCACCCACTTTCTTCTTTCTACAAGATTCATTCTTATACATATTTTCTTTATGGTCCGCGGGAGCCCTAATCCTAGTCATTATGACAAACACATTTAAATTTCAGAGAATATGTATTGAAATATATATATTTTAGAAATTCCAAGAGAACTACTTTGGGAATAATCTCGATTGTACTTTGTAACCCAGTTTATCTGAATATTAAGTATTTGAGGTTGTTCTATCGTTATATTTTTTTGAGATTCCCATGTATCACTCTGTCAAAGTTCTCTTGTGCATGTAGATAATTTTCTTTTAAATTTTATGTGATCAGATATCTTTAGCCTTGCTATGATGGATGTTAGGAAGTTATGTTTACTTTCTTTAAATGTATGAATGTGTGTGTTTCCTGGTCCATTCTCAGGAACCCTCCTTTTAAAAGAAAAATAAAAATATTTCCCATTTTTTTTTATATCTATTTTACCTTCCTTTGAAGGACTTATTTAAAAGTCCCACATTTTATAAATATCGAACAGAGGAGTACTACCTCTATAAAAATGCAGGAGGATTTGCATCCTCGTGAGGTTTCCTTTTTGGTCCTAATGGATTCAAGCGTCAGAACCTGGATTCTGTAGAAATCCATTGGACATTCTGATTGTTATGGTTCCTTTTTTCCTGTATTTTTCCCAAGAGTGTTGGGCAATATTATGTGTCATGGTCTGTTGCGTGACAGTACATGCATGTTGCAGGTGGAAGTGGACAGTCTCTTGCATAATGTCCTGGTTGTTGACATTTTTGGTAGACTACTGGCCCTCTACCTCATCCAAATCCTCCTCTGCCTTGGCCTACACCTTTGTATCCACCTCTATCTCCCTACGGTGCATTGTATTGGGGTACATGGTTATACTATCCAGGATTATATTGTGGTTGTGCATTGTTGTACTATGGTTGTGTGCGATTGAATTGTGGTGGAACATTGTTAAAGTATGGTGCAGCTTGCCCTATCATCATCTCTGCTTGCACCCTGTAAGTGTCTGAAGTTCTTTCTCTCATCAATTCCAGAGTTCTACAGTCCTTATCATCATGACCCACTGATTTGCAAAAAATGCAGTATGCAATTTTTGGTACTATCTTATAGTTCTTCATCATTGGACAATGATATGGATCATGTCCATGTGTCTTACAAATCTCTCACCATGGTCCTCCTGTTGGCAAGGGGTTTGGCACCCCTGCTGCCAAGTATTGTGCAAAAGTTGGACATTTGTTCTTCTGATGTCCTTATGTCCTGCATAACGTACACCAAAAAATTCTATCTTATTTTTCCCCTTGTTCTAGTTCAATTAAATTGTTAGATTCTTTAGATCCTCCTTCATCTCCTGTATTGCTAGATATGTTTGTTGATACTGGTTTTATTCTAGCTGCGGGGTTTCTTGCAAGGGATTTTCCTGAGTTTGGAACTTCTGACGTCTCAAAGGATAATTCAAGTGTGGTAATAGTGAGTTCACAAACAATTTCCTATGTTACATGTCAGTAATAGAATACTTCAACTTACCTTTCAGACGTTTGAACCTTTGATCAATTTCCCAGATAGAATCTCCTGGTTTCTACCTGACTTTAATCATTTCATTCATGTACTGATATTCTGAGCTTGCCTTCTAAAATTCGTTTAAGTAGCTTCTTTACCTCTACGATAGTCTTAGGTTCTCCTTGTGGACTATTTACATCAAGGCTCATGTACCAGTCCAGCGCGTGGTCTCTAAGTGTTATGGCTAACTGCATGACCTTTGTATCATTTTATGTGATCTACATTGCTGCCCATATATTTTCATAGATAAATAGATGTTTTCCAGGCTCCTCAAATGCCTCGCCCCAAAAATCTGGTAATCTGATGGTGGAATCTAGTCCTGCCATTTTGAACTGTGTCAAACTACTACCTCCGCGTGATGTAGATAATTGATTGTTACTTCTTGAACTTGATCCACTAGTTGGTTGTCCTTGATTGGACCCCTGACATGTTGATCCTCTTCCACTAAAATTTGGTTGTCTAAACGCTTGTGTTCTTTCAGGTGTATTAGTCGCACATGGGGTTGTAGGTTCCACACTCACTATGATCTAGACTAGAGTTCTTCCTTTTATTCCTGACCCTAGACCTCCTTTTTTCCTTTCATATGTTGTGCGTGAGATTTCTTCAATATTATCCATAGCCCAGAGATCCCCTACCTCTTCTTCATCTCTCGCCAAACCCTCTCTGTCGGCTATGGCCCTCTTTTTGTTATTCATCTTATATTGGTAAGGTATTTTGTTGCACGTCTTTCCATCCTTTTCCATTATCTGATTTATTTGGTCCTCTTCCATCATGATTGGGTCCATGGCCTCCTTTTGATTCCCTTTATCCATCTCCCTGTCCATATCTAAAACTCTTGTCAGTGCTTCCCCCCTTCCCCCATGCACGTGGGGAAGTTTAGTTGTCTGATTCCATGGTCATCACAACTTTGTCATACAATAATATCTTGATAGAAGTATAAAGTGATATTATGTACCTACCTATGGGTCCCTTCAGAAATTCCTTCTCTACAGCAGTGTAGGACTTCGTAGTATCAACTACAAACTCAGTGATAAACCCTGCAATAATACTATCTAACCAAAAATCTATTGCGCGTGTAAATTTATTATTGACTCCCTGCAACTATGTGATCTCCATAGGATGCCACTCTAGCTATCTGATCTGATTCATAGGATGGTTTTCCTTCAATATCAATAACCACTCCTAGTTTTTCTTTCACGGGAGGCCTCATCATGCTTCTGCAATTTAAAGCGGTGTGTCCATAGTTGTGGCATTTGTAACATTTGATATCGTGTGGGGCCACATAAGTATTTATTTCTTGATTATTTCTTTCATAAGCCCTACAATCTGCAACCTTGTGCGCAAAATTAGTACAGTAAAAACAATGACCATAAAAGAAAATTGCATACCTAGGAGTGAATGATTTTCCTTGTGGTGTAGTCCTTCTGTAATTCTTCCTTGGATTATAAATATCTTCTCTTTGGTTGTTTCTTTCAAAATGATTGAAGGTTCCTTGTTGTTTGAATGTAGAGAGTCTTTTGTATTCATTTTCTTTTTATTCATGTTGACCATGATTCCTTCCTTTGAGAATTTTTTTAACTCTTTTGTTATGTTTCTTTTGACATGGAGCTTGAACCTTTCTCAGTCTGCATTTGGTTGTATCCTAGTCTATACCTGTCATGGTATGAATTTTGATTGTTGATGATATTATCAAATGTCTTGGTGTTATATTGTTGCATGTTATTCTTCTGAAGATCTATTCTTAGAGTAATTACTTCTCCTTCCAACTTTTCAATCATCTTATCCTTCTCTGCTAGAGTTGACTTCTGAGTATTTCTTCAATCCTTTTGTCCTTTTCTACCTAGACTTTCATTTTTGTAATTGTCTTGTTGACTTCCTCCGAGTTGTGATTTTGAGTTTCGTTTAGTTATTTCTTGAGTAACTTGTTTTTCTTTCTTTCCTTCCTTAGATCTTCTAAGGCACTAATTAATTCTTCTCTGAGATCGACTTCGCCTTCTTATTCTAAACTGTCAAAGTTTCTTGTTTAATTTTCCTTAGCCATAAATAGTACCTTTTCTGAATCACTGTCAGTTTCATCATCTTCATCAGATGAGGAACTATCTTTTCTTGAGTATAGATTTTTCTTGAAGACTTTCTTTTTGTTTTTCCAGTTTTTTTTTTTTATATTTATTTTCTTTATTGGGCTCTTCCTCTTCATCACTATCTGAACTTCTAGCATAAGGAAACTTATTTTCAAAATGACCAATTTTATCGCAATTAAAACATTTCAACAAAAACTTACCTTTATATTTACATGTTCCCTTTTGCAACTTTCTTACGAAGTTTTCCATTTATTCATCCTCTTCTTAATCATCATTGCAACTACATTCTGACATTGGATTTTGCTTACGAACTCACTTTGATTATTGCTTGTTACTTTTATTTGTCTTCTTGGATGCTTTGAATGCATCTTCCTTTGTAACCAAATTGTCTTGTTATGTCCTCATCTCATAAGATGTGAGTATCCCATGTAGCTCATCCATGGTCATTGTATCTAGATCCTCTCTTTCTTCAAGGGATGATATCTTTGAGTCAAATCTCATTGGTAGAGATAGTAATTCCTTTTTAACAACGACCTGTTCTTTTATCTCATCTCCCAAACCTTTGATGTCGTTTACTACCTCATTAATGCGTAGAAAGTAGGGTTCTATGTTTTCATCTTCATTCATCTTTAACTATTCGAACTTTGCTCTGAAAATTTGAAGTTTAGCTTCCTTAACTTTTTCATCTCCTTCATAGATAGTATTCAGTTTGTCCCACATCTCCTTGGCATATTCATAGTGCATGATTTTAGTAAATATTGATTCATCTACACCATTCTGAATAGTGTTATTGGCTCTTGAATTATTTTTTGCGAGTTTCTTTCCATCCTTGTCTGTTGGAGGAGTAGTTGGTGCTTTGTATCCATCCACCATTGATTTCCAAAGATCGAATCCTTGTGCCTGTATGTATGTATATATTTTATTGCTCCAGAGTGCATATTTCTCACCATTAAACGGTGGTATCCCAACTCTAGCGTAATCCATGATCTCCTTCCAGTGATTAAATTGTTTTCCTGAAGGAACCTGCTCTGATACCAATTATTGGATTACTGAGAGGGGGGAGTGAATCAATAATGAGCAATTTTACCACTTTTAATCCTTTTAACCAAAATTTATCTTCCTTGAACTTATGCAACCATGTTCATCTGTTCATCATCAACATATTACTGTACCATACATATTGACATTCATCAATGCATAATAAACAATAACAAACACATCCACACAATGCATAGTACACCAATATTTACGTGGAAACCCAATGTGGGAGAAAACCAAGGAATGATTTTCTTATATGTGAGGAATTAAATTCAAGGAAGCACCAACTTCCAATTCTCTAGCTTCAACTGGAAGGAGGCTCCAACCCCCTAGTTTCTCAGGCTACAACCTGAGGGAAGCTCCAACTCCCCAACTCTCTAGATACAACCAGAAGGAGGCTACAACCCCCTATGTTCTTCGGCTACAACCGCAAGGTGGCTATAACCACCTAGTTCTCAAGATCCAACCTGGAGGAAGCTCCAACTCCCTGATTCTTCGGCACCAACCAGAAGGAGGCTACAACCCCATTTCCTTGCCTCGTCCAACTGCCCTGAAATATAAATGTCAAATGATGAAACCACTACCACACTATCACTGTGAGATATACCACTGTAAACCTGTACCAATCTATGCCAACAACATGTAACCAACCTATACCAAAAGCCTGTAATCAATCTTGTACCATAATTCATCTTGTACCAATAAATACAAATAGATATGTGATCTGTATATGTTGCAAATCCCGTATGTATGTGCCCTGTCTATACCGCAACCTACGTATGTACGCGGCCTATCTATACTGCATCATGCATACACCTTCAGAAATCTAGGGTTTTCACTTTTTCTTAAACTTCAAACACCTTTTTACCTCTATCACATCAACATGTGTTGGATTTCTTACTCTTCTTGTAGTGATCTTTGTCTTACTTAGGATTCTTTATGGGTTATTATGATTCTATCTTACTATCACAAATTGATCCTGGTTCATATTTGATAAGCTCCCAACAAAATCCCTTTAAAACTATCGGCCCCTCTGGTAGACCAGAAAGCAATGCAGCACACAGAGTGTATTGCGCAATCTCACCCAAGATAGCTCTATGGGTGGTTGCAATACTCAGGTGTTTGCAACCTGAGAATGAGAGAAGATCTGCAATTGTACTATGTAATATTTATTTATTCGTCTAACCTCTACTTATAACAATCATTATATTCATGCACGTGGAATAACAGATCTACCTAGTTACTTCATTCATCTAACATTCATCAATTAATCAAACATAAATACACATACATTCATTCACATAACACAAGTGTTCCCATGGTTCACCCCCTTATGGGCTACATCCACAAAGATCTGGCTCTCAAGTTTTTATTATGGTTCAAAATTATATCACACTACACATGTTTACAATATTAGGTCTCACCCTTTTCCACAGGCTCCTCGATCCTTGTGAGGCCGACTAGATCACACCAGGCTCCTCATCATGCGATCTAACCCTTGGGATCGAGTCGCACACTACTTCCCTAGATCACCAGCTTAATGAATCATACAAATCTTACAAATCTCTCTTCCTCTATGTACCTTTGTATCTCCCCCCCTTTGTCTCTCCTTTTTGTTGCCTAAGTACTACTTATTTATACCCTTGTCTCACCATCCATTACAATACATTACAAAAACCCTAGGGTCGTTAGGTATTCCTTGCATGTGCACCTCGCCTGCTTCTCTTACATGTGTTGTTTTTCCTTCTAGTTGTCCTTTCCTCTTTGCATGCTTCTCCTCCAAAAACAACCTTTATTCCTGACTCGGTATGCATCCAACAAGCCCCCAACACTAACATGTGGCTTGTCCCGAGCCACCTAAACTTTGTGTGCTTCTTCAATAGCTCATGCAAGAGCCTGGAACTTCTATGTGAGTTCCTTTATTTTTGTTTGAGCCTGCGCAATCTTTTCCCTGAGTGCATCCAATACTTGTGTTGCAATCTCGTCGTTGATCATCTCTATGCACTCTACTTGAGTTTGTGCCATTTTTTTTCTTTGTGTCTTATGCATACGCAATGACCTCCACTACCCGCTCTTGGAGAGGTTCCATTTGAGCTTGGTGCTTGTTCTTCTGTGTCTGCGCAGATATGCGTTCTACCTGCAGCTTCTTCATATCTTGTTCTCCTTTAAGGTTCTCAGTGATCGGCATTGTCTTTTGCCTTTTCTTGAGGTCCTGGATAGATACGCTTATCTTCTCCTCTTCCTGGTCCCACTGTTGGACCTATTGATCCTCCTCCAGCTTCGTCCATAGTTTTTTTGCTTTATCGAACAAGTCGGCAGCTGCGCGGATTTGTCTCTCCATATCCTCTATCTGTATTTTTGCTTCCTGCTTCCTTTTATCCTTCACCTCTGGAAGAGTGGTAGGGATGAGTTGTTCCCAGAGGTTCTTGATCTCTTACATGTATTGATCAATTTTCTGTACAATCTGATCAATGTTATGCGTCGGCGTGAGCTCTGTTGTCTACGTGCTCTTTAGAAATTTGTCATAGGCTACAGCCAATCCTTGATCGATCCTATACACACGATCTTTCTCGTCTTTTGTCTCGATCTTGACCTACTCGAGCACCAATTCCAACTCTTCTCTATTGTCCTTCGTCTGTTGTAGTTTTGTTGCATCTATGCATGCGCGCGACTGTACCTCCTGTCTGACACTGACTTGGAGTTTATACAATGCCTTGGTTGGTATTTGCGTCATTACCAACTATATTTGGTCTAGATCTTTCAATGGTGGCTGACCCACAATTTCATCCATGCGTAGCATGCTAGGTGTAACGTGAAACATCGAGCTCGATTGTTCTGTCATCTAGATCCTATCCTACTCGCTCGATCCATTCTTGGCTCCTATCTGTGTTGTTGTTGGGACTGATTCTATTCCTCTGATGGCCCTTTATGTTTCTCTAAAATGCTTGAGGAGCTGCCTCATGTCTGCAAGCTCATCATAAATCTTTTCCCTTTAGCACTGAGCTTCATCAAAATCCTTCGTTGTTCGATCCTGGACCATTTGGGCCATGAGGTCTGCGTCATCCTCCGTGATCATATATTTTGGTGGTGTTTTGTGCTCCTTAGCTTTCTTGTGTGCACCCCTTGTTTGTATAATTGGCCTCTTGGTCTAGCCTTCCTCCTATTGAGTAGCACTTGATGTGGTCCCTTGTGTTGTCTCGGTCTCTTTTTCTTGTTCCTATAGCCCCTGGGTGTCGTTCTTCTTCCCCGCCTGGGTGCTTTTCTTGGACACACCCTCTTTCTTTTGTTGCGTCAGATTCTGACCTATCCTTAGCTTCTTAGGAATTGTTTTGTCTCCTCCAGATGTTTGTTCTTCCCCTCCCTCTGCCTCCTTATCCGTGGGCATCTCTTGATTCAAGTTTGGAATCCTCCAGTCATCGTGCCAATCCTTGATGGCCATTTCTACATCCTCTTCCTTGACGTAGTACCGTAGTCGTAGCCATTGGTTCTCGGGATCCTTCCGTGCTTGGATCCACATTGTATGCATGGTCACTTTAAATTTGGCTATACCCTGATATTGTGTGACCACTTCTGGCATAATCTGCCAAGTGTTGGCGATGTTTTCCTGCAATTCATTGTAATACCCTGGGAACATGCCTGCATTTTCACTTTTGTTCTTGGGGTCTAAAGTACTCCCTAGTGATAGGTATCGCATTGTGTGGAAATGATTGGATATCTCGACAAGTATGGATACTTAGGTTCCCTCCATCTGAATAAGGCGATCAGGACGAGGAGCCAAGAATAGTGAAATTCTATCCCCAATTCCTGCGCGTCCTTGTAGTCTTCCAGGAACATATTTAACAAGTACAGGGCCCAACTGAGCATAGTACCCTTTGCACATTGTGTTGTGGTTGCGACAACCCCAACATGGACTTCCTCCATTTGGAACTTTGTGAGTAACTTGAACTCCATGATTTTTGTGTCCATCCTTGTTGTTGCAACACTAATGCGCTTAATTATGATTCTGCATGACCCTCTTTCTGTACCATAGGTATTCTTCATTTCCTCATCCAGTGCCTTCTCCTTCATATTGTCATTGAGGAACTGCACGGGTGTCTCCCCCCGAGGTGGCAGTCCTGTAATGCATGTAATGAACTCTACGTCTATCGAGATGGGATCTTCCACCCATAGGTATCCTTTGTTGGGTAAATTCCAGCAGCTTCTTGACGCAGTGAGGGATCTCCAACAGGACTAGAATCCCGATTTTGGCCATTCTGACTACCCACTATTTTGGTTGGTTAATCGGTTCACCGAAGTGTCCTATACCCATAGTATCCAAGTAAACTTTCTTGGAAAACTACAGAAACTTGTTCGTGTTAGTCACATCGTGAACTGAGTACTGTAGTTTTTCCATGTGGCCTAACAGGTTACCCGTGACGCGGAACCCTTCCAAAAGGCGCGGCAAGACTATGGTTGTGGCAGCCTACCTGCGCGGTGATCTTGCTATTGGTTGCTTACCCTTGAGCTGTGGTGGCTGACTCAAAGTTCTAGCCTCCATTGTCCTCTATTCTTCATACTCTTCTTCTCGACCGATGACATCTTCTACTATGCCTTCCTATGGCTGCTCCGGTGTGGTTGTGTGTGACCTTTCTAGCACGGTCATTTTGGCCTGGTTCGGGACCGTCCCATTAACTCTCGATGCTTCTTCATGGATTTCTGAGCATGAAGGATTTCATGTATCCTGGGTTTGTTGGATATGTCCTACTCCTAGCATATCGATGTCCATGCCCACTAATGTTGTATGTTGGGTTTCCTCCACCACTGGTGTGGGGATTCCAGGTGTCATCTCAAGTGAAGGGGTTTCATCCAAGTTGACGAATTCTGGAGGCTGAGGCGGTTGTTATTCACTTTCCTGTGGTTTTTGAGGTGCTCTGAGGTTGATTTGAGGTCGTCTATAGGCCTAGATAGACGCTCCTAGCTTGGGTGGTGCCATGGTGGTAAAGGTATTCTCCGTCGAGCTTAGTTGGCGTTGTAACTTCTACAACCTCGCTCTCTACTCTGTATACTCTGTCTCTCTGTGATTTTCTCAATTTCAAAATAACCCTTTCGATCCTCGCATTCTTACCTTATATAGGAATTGTGTGAAACTTCTCGGAGACGTTACCCAACTTGCGTTTTGAATGAATTGGTGCTTCCCATGTATTTGTCATTGAATTCCCTTGTCTTCGTCAGTTGGCGCAATTAATGCGGTGTCCCATTAATCGTTCTTATCATTCAATTTTGATAGTCGTCATCCATTGGCACTTATGTTTTGTACCCGTCCTTTCCACTATTTCCACCTTTTAGTGACCATTGGTCCTTTCTCTGTCGCGCTAGCGTTTTTGAGTGCACATTCCCATTCTCTTTTTAGCAAGCTACACCTTTGTTGCTATCTTTTGATGTCTGGCGTGATAAACCCTCTGTTAGTTTTGTTTTGTTTTTTATTTTTTGTTTAAGTGCTAGGAGATCAAATGTCCCTATACATCTTCAGTCGACTCATGTTGATCATCCCTATGAGTTTTTTTCCTCCTAAATCCTTCAACTGTACAACTCCTCCATATGTGACAATCTTTATTTCGTATGGTCTTAACCAATGCATTCTAAGTTTTCGTGGGTGTTGAAGAGATTTACTATCGTACACCAAGACTAAGTATCCCTCCTTGAAATTTTTCCTCTTGATATGTCTGTCATGCCAAGCTTTGTCCCTTGATTTCTGTACTTTTTGGTGAAACCTTGCTAGAATCCTATCTTCCTCCATGATCATCAACTGACTTAGCCTTTCCTGTATTGTGCCTCTCTCTATCATGTTGGTAATTGTTGTGACACGCAGACTAGGTACCAAAAAATCTAATGGCACCACTACTTCTTGTCCATACACCAATCTGAATGGTGTCTACCCTGTCAATTTTTTGCATGTGGTCCTGTACACCCACAGTACTGTTGGTATCTTCAAGTCCCAATCATCCTTATTAACGTTGTAGATATTTTTCAGTGCATTCTCAAGGATCTTGTTAGAGGCTTCCACTATTCCATTTGTTTTAGGATGATATGGTGTACTCTTTTGATGATAAAATTCAAACTCCTCAGTCATAGCCTTAATAGTGTTGTTAATGAAGTGAGTTCCTTGGTCACTCATCAAAATCTTTGGGCATCCAAATCTAGTGATCACTTGCTCAAACAAGAATTGTTTTTTTGTCTCTACACTGCAATCTTTTACTGGTGTTTCTTGTGCCCATCTTGTTAAGTACTCTGTCGCAGTAATAATGTACCTTGTTCCTAAACGTTTTGCTAGTGGGTTAATTGCTCCCACAAAATATATTTCCCATTTGTCGAATACCTGCAAGGTTACTTGTGGTCTCAAGGGAATCTCGTCCCTTCTATTCATTTTACCAACCCTCTGACATACATCACATTTCTGATAGTAGTCCTTTGAGTCTCTGTGAACAGTCGGCCACCATAGTCCTGCGCACAATAAATTATGTGAGGTAGATTTGCCTACATAATTTCCTCCTTCTATCCCCTCATGGGCTTTTGCTAAAATCCTAGGTCTTTCATGTTCTAGCACACATCTTCTCAAAATTCTATCTGCACCTATTTTGTATAAATGTCCTGCAATCAATTGATAGTCTACAGCCCTGACTACCAGATTTTTCTTCTGCATAGTGTTGAGTTTCTATGGCACAGTCCATGTACTCAAGCACTGGATGATGTCTGTTAAGTATTCATTGGCTATTTGGACTAAAAATATCTATGCATCGACAAATTTGTCCTCTATATTTGTAGGTTCCTCCCCATTAGTGATCCTCAACAAGTGATCAGGTCCTACGTTCAACTTTCCTGGTTTGACTATCACTTCAAAGTCAAATTCCTGGAACAACAATAACCATATACAAATTATCCCTGACCCCCCCCCCCC
>SNQJ01S0118111.1:39290-66872 GCA_010110895.2 Picea sitchensis
GGCTTCTCTAGCACCCACTAGAAGGAAGCACCAACTCCCTAAGAGTTCCAACACCAACTGGATGGAAGCACCAACTTCCTAAGAGTTCCAGGACCAACTAGATGGAAGCACCAACTTCCAGTTACACAGGCACTGACCTGTATATAAGAGAACCAATGTTCTCCCTTGCACCACCCTGCAACCCTGGTTTCTCTGGCTACAACCAGATGGAAGCTACAACTCTCTATGTTCAAGCACCCACTTGAACCTTTGAGGACAACAATCCTCCCTAGAACCTCCCTACCACCCTGAAGTATAAAGTTTGCTATCTATAAATTTATCACAGTGATACAATATTTATCAATGGCTTACCGGTCTCATCACTGCTCTGCTCTACCTGCATCAGTGTCTTCCTGCACCCCTTCCTTACGCTTTATGTTCTTCTGCCTTTTATTCTCTTTGCGCCATGTCCCTTCTATGCACCATTTCTCTTCTGTGCATTTCATCTTTTGCACTCTGCCTCATTCTACACACCTGAATCACTCTCAACAACACCCAATCTCTTCTATGTTCTGCATTTTTATTCTCTCTGTGCATATTCTACATCCTCTATTCACAATGCTTCTACATGCTCTCCCCGTGTCAAGTGCTCTGCCTGATCATCATTGCAACTCTTCAGCTTCTTTGGCGGTTAAACCCATGCGTCCATCATCACTGGGTGTTATGCCGAGATTCCTTAGCCTCTCTAGCAGTCGAGACTCTTCGTCTTCTATGTCACAGTCGAGCTCATTCCCTCTGTTGTAGTTCCAGGCTCCAACGGTCTTACATCTATCAATAGCCTCCATGAATAGTCTTCATGCCACTGGAAGATGCCTCAAGACTCTTCATCTTCTCTGGCGATCACCATGAAGTCTCTTCGAGTCCTCTGGAAGAAACCATCAGTCGTTTCTAGCAGTTACACTGTGAACCTATTGAGCCTTGTTCCTTTGGCACCTTTCACCTTTCCTTTCACATGTGGCCTCAGGTGGTGACCACACGCCTGTTCAGAATGTGATTTTGTGACTCGCGTTTCATGGATCTGGGGATGAGGTATCTCGACTCTCCAAGTCGCGATATCCGAAATGGAGCTTGGTTGCACTAGCTCCTTCCTCCATCTTCCGCACATGTGACCACTGGCTGTGAACACAGCCTTATTCGAAACTGCATTTCACAATTTCATGTTTCGCGAATTTGTTGTGAGTCACTCTGACTCTTCCAACTCCCGATCACGAAATGGAGCCTTGAAACTTGCAAGATCCTTCCTTCACATGCCCACAGTTGTGACCAAGCGTTTATCCATAAAGTACTTTCGCGATTTCGCATTTCAAAATTCCTACATTTTGGCATTCATGTGGAGAAGTATCTCAACACTCCAAGTCACAAACCCCGAAATGATCGGCGTTTCACATTTCGCAACTTCGGGACTCCTGTGATGAAGAGTCTCGACTCTTGACTCCTCCAACTCCCGGTATCCGAAACTCTGAAATGGATTCAGATCAATGGTCCACAGTCTTGATGATTAGATGGTCCATATGTTTTCGTGATTTCGCATATTGTGAGTTCCTGCCGTGAGTTGCTTCCTTGACTCCTCCAACTCCTGGTATCCAAAACTCTAAAATGGATTCAAATCAATGGTCCACAATCTTGATGATTCGACGGTCCAGATCTTTCTTTGATCAACGACTCAGATTAAGTCGTGGTTTCACATTTCACGATTTCGGCATTATTGTCGTGAGTGTTCTTGACACCTCCAACTCCCGGTATCCGAAACTCCGAAATGGAGTCAGATCAACGTATTTTGTCGTTTCGCATTTCGCCGTTTCGACATTCTTGTCGTGAGTGTCCTTGACACCTCCAACTCCCAGTATCCGAAACTTCGAAATGGAGTCAGATCAATGTATTTCATCGTTTCGCATTTCGTCGTTTCGGCATTCTTGTCGTGAGTGTCCTTGACACCTCCAACTCTCGGTATCTGAAACCCCGAAATGTCGTGGTTTCGCATTTCACAATTTCATCATTCTTGTCGTGAGTTTCTTCCTTGACTCCTGGAGTTTTCACTTCTGATCTTGCCATGTGATCATCATTGCATTGTTGGTCTTGATCTTTGCCATCAATGACAAACATGCATACTTTGCCTCTGTCTAAAAAACATGCCAACATTCCATAGTCTCAACATTCCCTTTTAGATTATCATTCTCTCAATGAATTATTGTCCTACTCGACATTATTTTGACATGTATTCCACAAATCTCACATACTCAATTCCATTTGCTTCCAAACAACCGGCAACAGAACCATTTGTTGTCTTTCTTACTCTTCTTGTAGTGGTCTTTGTCTTACTTAGGATTCTTTATGGGTTATTTTGATTCTATCTTACAATCATAGATTGACCCTGGTTCAGATTTGATAATCTCCCAACAAAATCCCTTTAAAACTATCGGCCCCTCTAGTAGACTAGAAGGCAACGTAGCACACAAAGTGTATTGTGCAGTCTCACCCGAGATAGCTCTATGGGTGGCTACAATACTCAGGTCTTTGCAAACTGAGAATGATCGGAGATCTACGGTTGTACTATGTAATCTTTATTCATTCGTCTAACATATACTTATAACAATCATTCTATTCATGCATTTGGAATACTAGATCTAACTAGTTACTTATCTAGCATTCATCAATTAATCAAACATAAATATGCATACATTCATTCACATAACACAGGTGTTATAATGGTTCACCCCCTCCTGGGATACGTCCACAAAGATCTAGCTCTCAATATTTTATTATGGTTCAGAATTATATCAGACGTGTTTACAATCTTAGGTCTCACCCTTTTCCACAGTCTCCTCGATCCCTATGAGGCTGACTAGATCACACCATGCTCCTCAGTCTACAATCTAACCCTTAGGATCGAGTCACTCACTACTTCCCTAGCTCACGAGCTTAATGAATCGTAGAGTTCTTACAACTCTCTCTTCCTCTATGTACCTCTGTATCTCCCCCCCTCTGTCTCTCATTTTTGACACCTAAGTACTACTTATTTATACCCTTGGCTCACCAGCCATTACAATACATTACAAAAACCCTAACCCTAGCATCGTTAGGTCTTCCTTGCATGCATGCCTCGCCTGCTTCTCTTGCACATGTTTCTTTTCCTTCTAGTTGTCCTTTCCTCCTTGCATGCTTCTCCTCCAAAAATATCCATTCTTCCTGACTCAGCCTGCATCCAACAACATGCAACTTGTAATTATGTCTTATCTGTAGTTGTTCCATGTGCTTACATCATCTTATATATGCCTTAACCAAGTGCATATATATCTCTCTAGTCATGTGCCATACATGTAGGTACAATCATGAACAAGTGTAATAACCCTCACATGGAATAGACATCAAACCCTTACTGATATGCAACCTCAAACTTCACAAACAAATTCAGAACCACTTCACAACCAATATCCCTCAACCATGTACCACAAAAATACTAGCTATGTCTCAACACTTGAACCAACAAGATGTCCCAATGAATAATTCCAACATACCAATGATGCATTTCTATAGATCTTGCTCATACCATAGGTTTCATACAACCAACAACCTCTCTAGGGAAAATCCTCAAACCCCATAACCATATCTCATGTAGACAACAATATCCAACTACACATAGAAATATGACATACCTTTTGAACTTATAGATAGATTTGTTGTACCTGATCATTGTAGACCTTCCTGTGAGCTTGTTTTCAGACTCTAAAAACCTGGCACCCTCAACAACTCCAAATTTCATGGTTTTTCCCAACTGTATGCACCCTGTTATAATGCCATCCTGCATACGTACACACCCTTCTCCACTGTAGCCTGTGTACACCTCAAAAAATAAGGTTTTTTCAGTATTTCTGCAATTCTGAAAATTTCGTCGTCAACCCTTTGTGCTACCTCAAACTTGCATAACCTCAAATGTGTTAATGAGTACCTGCAATAAACCTTACACAATAATAGATATTCAATGTGCTCAATAGGTGCTAATAGGAGACCCTTTTTCTCTTATTTATACTCTCCAAGTAGCTTCTTCTAGGGGTTACCTTCTAACCAACTTAACCCAACTTCCTTCTTTTAGGGATAACCCACTTCTAAACACATATCCACTTATAACCACTTTATCCACAAATAGTAATCTCTCCACTTCTAGTTGAAACTAATTTATTTTTAATTATTTTCTTATTGCAACAACTTAACCCAAGATTAACTCCTAGTTTCACCCACTTGACTAGTCAACTTCTTCTAGGAGCTTCTAGAATAATTTGACTTCTTTGACCTTCTAGATAACTCATGAGGGTTCTCCAACTTCACAAGGACATAACTCTCTAACTATGAGGAGTTATGTGACGTTTCACTTATCATCAGAAACAACATGACATGTATTATCCATATAGAATAGTCTTACCTGCAAATACATTGATCTTCGTACCTTTATACCTCAAACAATATTGAGGCCCTTATCTGTATTGTTGTGCTACCAGAATTCACTACCGGACATCCCCAAGGTTTAACATCAATATCTAAGGGTTGAAATCAATCCAATATCACTCTTCAAGGGTTGACATCAATGAAAACCAACTATCCAAACCAACTGTCCATCAACCTAAGCCAATTGTCCAACAGTTCTTGTCTAAACCCTTGGAGGAGTATAAATTCATACACTCTCCATTAAGTATATCACATTTGTCTTTGGATAAGCTACTCAACAAGGTTTTTAGGAGGAGTAAAAGGGATTACACCCTCCTAGATTTACCTTGCTAGTTGTGTTTTCCCTATGGATTAAAAATGATTACACCCCTTGGGAGGTAATACAACTAGATATTACAACAANTATTTTTAATTATTTTCTTATTGCAACAACTTAACCCAAGATTAACTCCTAGTTTCACCCACTTGACTAGTCAACTTCTTCTAGGAGCTTCTAGAATAATTTGACTTCTTTGACCTTCTAGATAACTCATGAGGGTTCTCCAACTTCACAAGGACATAACTCTCTAACTATGAGGAGTTATGTGACGTTTCACTTATCATCAGAAACAACATGACATGTATTATCCATATAGAATAGTCTTACCTGCAAATACATTGATCTTCGTACCTTTATACCTCAAACAATATTGAGGCCCTTATCTGTATTGTTGTGCTACCAGAATTCACTACCGGACATCCCCAAGGTTTAACATCAATATCTAAGGGTTGAAATCAATCCAATATCACTCTTCAAGGGTTGACATCAATGAAAACCAACTATCCAAACCAACTGTCCATCAACCTAAGCCAATTGTCCAACAGTTCTTGTCTAAACCCTTGGAGGAGTATAAATTCATACACTCTCCATTAAGTATATCACATTTGTCTTTGGATAAGCTACTCAACAAGGTTTTTAGGAGGAGTAAAAGGGATTACACCCTCCTAGATTTACCTTGCTAGTTGTGTTTTCCCTATGGATTAAAAATGATTACACCCCTTGGGAGGTAATACAACTAGATATTACAACAATAGAACCCATAACCCAATTGATAAAGGCACTAGTCTATTTTGCATTGGAGAAATAAAATCATTTGCATTGGAAACATGAAAAATAGAGATTTTGCAATTTTTCAAGTTGGAATCAATTTTGCATGCTTAAAGCATATTGGTTCCCTAAAGGAGTCTAGCTTAGCCTAGTAATTCTTGTTTCTGTTATAAACTAAATCTTATCTTCTTTAATTTATTTCTCACTTATCTACCACTGAAATTTACTTGTGAACCTAGATTACTGTTCTACTTCTCATTAGCTACCTTTTTGATGGTTTACTTGTCAATTTTTTGTGATTAGATCTTGTTGTTGTAGAATTTTTTTTCTATATACACTTGGATGTTCTAATACATATCTGATAACACTAAATAAACAACCCTAAAACTCACCAAAGTCTTGCTTCATTAATTGGAAGTTTAACTAGTCTTTACTAGCTTTATTTCCCTCGTATTATACTTGATTTTGGTGGTTATATTTGCAGATGATATAATTTGTTTACCTCAGAAATTATATTTCCATAGTGCTACAATTTTGGACTTATCTTGTTGATTCCCTTTGATATAAGGTTTGGTTTATGATCATTTGTCTTTTTCCAGGCAAGGCTAACATTGTTTTGAGAGTACCAAACACTTGGCAATCATTTACCCTTCAAAAAGATCCATTCTCAAGCCATCCTTCATCTCCAATCTTGAACTTTAGGGGATCCATCCTTCATCCTCTCACTTTCCATGTCAATCCCCCTAGGGTCACTGAGATTCCCCCCTTATGGTAATGTGTCATCACTAAAGCGAGGGGAGTGTCTATCTAAGGTGACATTCGGTAGGTACTCCCATAGGTATCACAGTCTTGTGGTTTGGGTCGGGATTTTCCCAACCTACAATTTTTGCAATAGCAAGGCCCTATTCATGCCCAAAATCATTGTTTGTAACAATTGATTGAATTCATTCAAAACCATTTTCTTTTGCAACTTCACCATTTAAATATGTATTTACCTATGTTTGAACTCCACGGTAAGACTTACACAAAATATTGGTTGTTAGATGGCATTGCCAAGCATTAATCCAACCATAGTGAAGTGTTTGTTTCCGAACCTTCTTCTTCTTTAGACATTTTTTGAAAATATGATTTGTATTCCCACAAGGGACACAAGGATGGAGATAAAAACATCGATTCTCCGTGTGACCAACTCGATGACAATGTTAGCATTTTTAGGAAAAAAAAAATTGACAATGAACTTAGACTTGGCAAGAAAACGACACTCACAAAATGAATTGGTTTGGAGTAGTTAGGAATATGAAATTTGATTTCTTTTCATATCCTAAGCCATGTTTATTTATGTTGAATCTTAATTCTTCCCAAGGCATGACAATGCTTTTGGAAACATCATTATTTTCTAGTTTTCTTTCTTTCAAACATTCAAGAATGCTTGCTTTTGTAACCTCAAATGAAAAAGATTCAAGGTCACTTTCACTTAAATTTCTTTTTTTATCACTATGTGCTTTCACATCTTGTGATTCATCGTCAACTATTTGACTTCCTTGAACTTCATACAAAGGATTATTCTGAATGAACATTGATTTATAATTCTTGACTGGCCTCGGATTTTTGAGTGTCTTTAACTTGTCATTGAAGAGTTGGAACTGCATTTGTAGCAAGTTGACCTTTTTTTGCATGATTTACAAATAGGTCAGGACATTTTCCAATGTTCTATTGGGAATTGTGATTGAAGTGATTCTTATATTCAGACAACATTTCCAATAAGGAAAACAATTATGTGATCACACTCGCTTGCACTTGTTGTTTTTGTGTCACACTTGCTTGCTTATTTGTTTGTTTATGTGTTGCACTCACTTGAAATTGTCTCCAAAAATATTAGGGTGTCATTTATTACTGATCATGCACCCCAAATTGTTATGTTTACAGTCATTAGACTTGACATTGAAAGGATTTGTAACTTCAACCCTTTTTACATTTCAATGACTCAATCGTATGCTTCAATTATTTAATGACTCAACCAAATCTTGATTCAAAGAAATGTTGTTATTGATGAATTTACAATTTACCACTTAGTGTCAAATATTTTGAAATGACAAATAATATTTTACCAATTTACAAAGATTTTAAGTCACAGTGTTCCTCAAATATTTAACTGTTGCAAGCATGATTGTTGTGAGTGCATGATCACATTGAATTCATTTGCATGCTCATTTTCCAATTAAGATGAGTGTAAAAAAATAGATATAAAACACCATCAAGCAACCCAAAAATCATCTACCATTTCACATGAATACTTAGGGTGTACCTATGATCCCCTTATTCATATTTCAAGCGGATCTAGGACACAACCACCTAAAAAAGATAATATTTTTATTTATTTTGCATGATTACAATTTCCTTTTGCATGAGGATGTACCCTGGATAGAAATAAAAATAAGTCCTTTAGTGGGAAATTTAAATCTTCGGGAAAATCCTTAAAGAAATGTTGGAAATGTGGTAAAGTTGGGCATTTCAAGGAGTGCAGATCAAAAAGTGTTGAGAGGGGGAAGGGATTTGATGATGTTCCTTCCATAGAAGGGAAAGTCTCCTTAGAAGGAGGGGATGTGTAATTGGCTTCTTCAAAAACTTATTCAGATCATGATGTATGGCTAATCAATTCATGTGATTTTTTTCATATGACTCCCCATAGGGAGTGCTTTTATGAATATAAAAAGTATAATGGAGGAGACATTTTCCTGGGAGATAACTCGACAACCAAAATCACAGGACATAGAAAAGGTCAAGTTGCAGCGCAAGGATGGAAGGATTAGAACACTCCTTGTGGTTTTTCACATTCCAGAGTTGGTTAGAAACTTGATATATGTAAGTAAGATGAGTGATGCAAGTGTATATATTGTGTTCGAAAAGGAAACCTATAAAATGGTTTGAGGATAAATGGTGTTGATGAGGGGAGTTTGGAATGGAACTTTGTAGAAGCAGTTGGGAAGAACAATTAGTAATGGGTGTAATAGTTTTTTTGTTCTTTAGGGTGAAGAAGACAAAACCCCTAAGGTCTCTAAAGAAAAGATAATGTTTTGGAATCAAAGACTAGGAAATATTAGAGATAAGTGTGTTTGAGCACTACATGGTAAAGGTATGGTTGAAGGTTTGTCTGATTTCACACTAGATTTTTATTTTTGTGAATGTTGCATATATGGTAAACAAAATTGGGTAACATTATCATCTAGTGATAAAAGAGCAAAGGGGATCTTAGAGTTAGTACACAGTGATTTGTTTATACATGTGCATGTTCCATTACTAGGTAAATCTATGTACTATATTTCATTTATTGATGATTTCTCGATGAATTCATGGATTCATTTTCTCCGAAAGAAATATGAGGTCTTTGGTAAATTTCAAGAGTTTCAAGCTCTTGTGAAGAATCAAACAATGAAGAAAATAAAGGTGTTGAGGACAGATAATGGTGTATATTTTTGCGGGAATGAATTTGAGGAATTTTATAAGAAGTGTGATATAGCAAGGAAGAAGACTACTCCATACACACCTCAACAGGATGAGGTTGCATAAAGGATGAATAGGGTGTTGATGGAAAAAGAAAGTGCATGCCCGATGGTGTTGGGTAGTGGATACTACATGTTACCTGGTAAATAAATAATCATCATTAATGTTGGTGGAAAAAACTCTGCATGAGGCATGGATTGGAAATAAACCATCTCTTGAACATCTCAAAGTGTTTGGTTGTGATGCTTATGTACATGTTCCAAAGGAAAATAGGAGTAAATTGGATAATAAAGTTGAAATATGTATCTTTATTGGCTATAAATATGGTATAAAAGGATATAAATTTTGGAACCCAGAAACTAAGAAGGTTATCTAGAGTCAGAATGTTTTCTTTAGAGAGGTTAAATATGTTCCCAAATAGGAATTCCCACCAAAAGAAAAAAAATTAGAGATAATAGAGTTTGAGTTGGAGGGTGAAGAATCTGACTCAACAGAAGAACATGCATAAGAAGAAGAAGAAACTCATACTCCAATATTGAGGAGATTGGTTCAGGAAAGAAGACAACCATAAAGGTATTCTCCACTTGATTTTTGATCTGAAAATGGAATGAATTTGTTTCCAATAGATCTTTAAAATGAAGAAGACTTATCTCTTTAAATTGCAAGTGTAATTATGGTATGTGTTTGGGTAATTGGATCAAGTTACTAACACATAAATTCAGTGATTTTTACTTAATCACGAGCAGCATATCAGAAAGATAAAATCCATCAATAATGAACACATAACACAACAAATGATAAAGGAGTTCACCCCTCTCTTAGGCTACATCTCCTGGTCCAGCTTCCCTTGGATCATTTTCATTATTCTTAAAAATTTCTCTTACAGTGCTCATAATACAAAATAGATGGATTCAATGTATTCAGAACATCCAAAAACCCCTACCTGGGCTTTTTCGGCACCTGGTTTGGCCAAAAAATGAAGAAGTTACACCTCCTGGAAGTTTTCCCCTTCAAGCTTGTTGTACCTGCTCGCCAAAACGCACCTTTGAATGACCAACCTGGCTCTCGCAGCGTTACTGGGTCAAAAACCCAGTACCCACGTGCATCCCACAAATCAGAGCAATCTTTCGAACGGTTAGCGGGATAGGCGCCTATAAGGGAGAAGGTGTTGGTTGCATGGGGTGCCATATGGCCAGGACCAAACGCCTATATCGGGCCCGTTTGCATGATTAAATGTGGTGCTGACAAGTGGTGGGCGCATGGAAACTTGATTGTTGGTGTGTTAAACGTTGATACCCTACGCCAAATATTAAGGACAAGGTTTGTATGGCTGAGTCGTATGCAAAGGTGGTAATAACCGGGGGCTTAAATCCATTCAAATCAAAGTCCACGCCAAGGTTTAGTGTTAAGGTCTTATGGTATAAGGTATGACCGAGGGATAAACAAAACAAATCTATGAGATGGAAAGTTTTGCACCAAAGGTTACGGAGTATAGGGTCATATGACAAGGTTACATGGAATGGTGAATGCGTCGGGGGTTGGGGCCTAGCTCTGACCCTAGTCTCCGCCAACTAAACACACATTCAAATTCAAATGTTTAATTCAAAAGATATGGTATAAGAAACACCGTGAGTAGGCTGGTAGCTCAGGACTTCCAAATATCTCCCCCCCCTCGGCCTCAAGGTCATGGGTTCGACTCCTGTGGAGTTATAAAAAAAAATCCCATTGCCAACCACTGCAGGGGTGCAACGTGGCAGCCCATGACTGGGCCACGTGGCACCATACCATTATCCCAATAAAATGACATGTGTCTCAATATGATTCACCTACATATACCACCGAGCCTATTGAGTCAGAATGCCAACTCCTCTTCCATGTCATTGTACGGCCTATATGGTCAGATGTCGCGTCAGCACTGTACTGATTGCATAGTCAGCAAAATTTTGCATCTTTGATGAAATGAACATAATGCGATATCTTGCTCATATGATGTTTGTTTGAGCCTGTTCAATTTTCTTTGGATTCGTAACAATGAGGCCTACGCATGTGTCCATTTTGAAGCAATTCTGAGCACTTTGATTTTTGACCAAAAATTGATCCCCTGGATCACACCTCCCTATTGGGAAGCTTTTGGACCTCCAAAAGACTACTTTTAGTCAATATTAATATGAGGGTATAGTTCCCCCACCTTTACAATCTCAATCCATCCATCCTTTCTTGTATTGGTGCCTTTGAGACCAACACAAAACTTGCCATGCATTGTTGTGTACTTGGCTTGGCTCTTTCTCAACTGTTCTTGAACGGTTTGTTGCACAAACTGAGATGGTTCAATGAACTTCTTGGCCTGTGGTGCAGGCGCGCCAACCACGGGCACGTCCGCGCTCACAGGACCTTATTCTTCTTGGCCCGAAGAACTCGAAGGTTCTTCTATTCCCTATCGGGAAATCTGCACCCACATAAATCTTTCCCCAAGGTCTCCCCTTTACCACCGGGAAATCAGCTAAATCTCGCTATCTCGCGAGTTCGTGACTCAAAAACTCCAACTCTTCCTTTCTAATCTTGCGATACCTAATCTGGCGATATGAGTATAGCTCTTTTCCTTGTTAGCGCCTTCTCCACATGCAACCGTGGGCTAGGCTTAAATGTTAGCGCCTCTCGCAACTCGCACCTTCATGAGTTTGCAAGTCGAACTCTCGTGCCTTCTCGTTGTGATCCTCTGAGACGTGATAAGTCAACGTTGAGCTGACTCCTTCCTTGAAGGAATTCTCTACTCGCAACCTCGCAACCTCGCCACCTCGCAGGTCGAACCGTCGAGCTTTCACCCTTCTATTCCGTGAATCCCCGAGATGTGAGAATTCAACGGAATGTTGACTTCTATCTCCGGGCAGCATGTGTCCACCCATCGACCATGTGGTCCCACCTTATGCTCTGCAATGCGTCCACACGAACCTTGCTCTCGGCACTTCGTGACTCGCGAATCCTAACACCAATACTTTGGGACTTCTCGCGTTGAGATCCCGAGGGCTTCGTGCCACCTGTGTTCCACTCGCGCTCCACTATGGCCCACATTGCCTCCAACTGGCAGGGTATCGCCTCTCGCAATCTCGCGATCCCCGTAGCCAAATTCTCGGGCCTTTTCTCGTGAGGCTCTGATACACGATCCCACATGCGGATCCAACGGTCCTCCTGTGTTCCGGATCTAACGGTTATCCTCCTTCTCGCTCCTCACGTCTTCGCGACTTGGGATACCCAATGTTTGGGTTCTCACCTTGGAACTCCCGAGTTCGTGAGATCACCGATCTCCACCACCTATCCTCCTCAGATGGATGGCTCCCAGCCTTCTCGCCACTTCGCCGCTTTGTGAGTTAGAGCACCCAACACTTGGGCTCTCAACCTGTGAACTCCCGAGTTCGCGAGATCACCGATCTCTGCCACCTGTCCTCCTTAGATGGACGGCTCCTATCCTCTCACCACTTCGCCGCTTTGTGACTTGGAGTACCCAATACTTGGGTTTTCAACCTGCGAACTCCTGAGTTCGCGAGATCACCGATCTCTGCCACCTGTCCTCCTCAGATGGACAGCTCCTGTCCTCTTGCCACTTCGCTGCTTCGTGACTTGGAGTACCCAATACTTGGGTTTTCAACCTGTGAACTCCCGAGTTCGCGAGATCACCGATCTCTGCCACCTGTCCTCCTCAGATGGACGACTCCTGTCCTCTCACCAATTCGCCACTCGCGAAGCTGAAGGACTTCCCTTTCTGACCTCCAATGTCTGAGCTTGCGAGATGAGAGAATCTCCTTACACGCGTCCTCCACAACGAACGGCTCTGATCTTGTAGGGGTATCGCGTCTCACGATATCACTGCTCTTGTTGCACAACCTTTGGGGCTTGAACTCACGAGTCCCTGATACACGATACCACGTGTAGATCCGACGGCTTCCGTGACTCTGAATCGACAGCTCTGCCTCTCCTGAGATTTAAACTCTTCGGAATCTTCTTGCCTTAACCTCCTTGCACCTTTGCAAGATATAACGATCCTCAAAACTTCATGAAATATCCTCAGATGATTTCAACCGTCTGCTCTTCCTTGTGTAACCCACGAAGTGAGAAAAGAGTATCTCTCCACGAGATTCCTTTGCCGCTTCGCCAACCTGCGATGCTTCTCTCCAACTTCTGACACACTTATCTACGCTAATCTTCAGCGACTCAGAGGCCTACCCTTCCTAAGCTTTTCTAAACTTCTTCAACCTCAACGAGGTTCTTTGCACGCACTCCTTGCGACAAACCTGCGAACACTTCAACTGTTCGAGCTTCCTTTGACTTTGCGTATGACCGTAGCAGCAGTCCTCCACAGCTTCTTCTCAGTTCACGACTGAGACTCTCCTTCCTTAGCCTGTGCACTCCTTGCACGGCTCTAGCAACCCACTTTCACTTCTGAGTACTTTGAGAACAAGAGTTTAAATCCCTAAGCCTTATGTCAACGCACTCCTTGCGGACGACTTCAACTGCACTCCTTGCAGGAATCCTTGCTCAAAAGAGAAACAATTGTAACTCACTTCACTTCCTCTCAGACTTCTATCTTAACACGTGAAATCATACGCACAACATAACAACAATGCATAACAGGAAGAAATATTCATAAGCAGAGCATTTAACACACATACACAGAGAATAACACAACAGCCATGAATCTGAATCAACTTCTTCTNATTCTCCTATGCTCTCTAGATTCTTCTTACTCCTGTTAATTTTTACAATGATACAAATGAGGGTGTCTATATCCGGTTTCCCTCCTGTGCTCTAAAACTGTCTAATCTAAGAATTCAATTCTATCTACCTGCAACTACTACTATAAATGCCTATGTTTATCTCAGACGAGAGCGTATGGATCGAGGTCTGATTACATTTTTACCAAGGTGCCAAATTAAATGATTTCATTTATGTTCGCGCATCAACTTCAAGGGAAAATTTAAAAATTCAAAAACTTGCGTTGGACGTCTTCCAGCTGTCTTCTGCTTCCACATTGGTTTTTCTTGTCGTGAGCGATGATCCTGCATCAGCCTGGTTATAAGCCTGTTGAAAGTAATGTAGATTCTCATCCCAAAACTTAGGATTCTTTCTTTGCAATCTAGCCATTATCTTTCCCATACCAAAATGGCCAGCAACAAGAGAAGAATGTGCTTCCCTTATCATGTTGATGCTTTCACCCTGTGAAAAACATAGCTTGCCAAGATACAAAAGTTTACCATGCACATAGGAATCCCATTCCTCAACTTGGTTAGTACGACATGAAGTTGAATAAACATTCTTTCCATCAGCATCTAAATCATATTGTTCCAAATAGATCTTATGCATGATAGGATTATGCTTGAAAATAACGAATGCACTAACAATAAGTCTAGTAAGCATATCAGCAACTTTGTCATATATGTCTTTTTTATACCTTATCACCAAGTGGAAAACATAACATGTCAAGGCATGCAATGGATCTTGCTTTGATCTCAAAGATTTCTTCCATATGTCTCCTTCAACAATCATATATGTAGTCGTGTTCAAGGCTCTGAAATCTACCCACATTCACCACATACAATCTTTCTCTGGTACCAAACCAATTGGTGATCTACATGGAAAAGTGCTTGGTTTGATGACCCATTTGTCAAGTAACTCTTGGGCTTGTTTTCTGTTTTCAAATTTCTCCATGTCTGACATCCTGCACATGTCAATCTTTGGAAGAGGACCTCCTTGATGCAATAGAATCTCTTGTTGGATACCCCTTTTTTTTTAAGAATTTGTGTGTGCATTTTTATACTATAAAATTTTAAAATGTACATTTGGTATCAAAGCCAAGTTATTGGTTTCAAGGAGATGCCTTTATTATTAAGGGTTTGGTTATCTTTGGTCTGTGATAAACCTAGTTTCAGTGGGACCTTTGTAGTGGTGATTCTTGTGGTGAAATAAAATGGAGAGCAATACTAAAATAGAGATCAAAAAATTTATTGGGAAAAGTTTTTATCTATGGAAGCTGAAGATGGAGGATATTTTGATAGAAAAGGATCAATGGGTCGCTATGGATCTGAGTAATGCACCTACAAGTATGTCGATAGAAGATAGGATGAAGTTGGATAGGAAGGCAAAGAGAATAAACTGGTTGTGTCTTTCAGATTCAATGTTATTGAATGTCTCGAAAGAAGCTACAACCAAGGTACTATGAGATAAGTTAAGGGATTTTTATCAGTCTAAGTCCCTGGTAAATAAACTTTTCCTTTGAAATAATTTGTACCTCCTAAGGATGAATTATGGAGACTCAGTGAAAGAGCATCTAAATGCATTCAATTCTATGGTAATTCAATTGTTATCTGTGGATATTAAAATTTCAGGTGAAGATAAGTGCATTCATTTACTATGTTCATTGTTATACTCGTGGGATAGTCTGGTTTTGTCTATTGGTAGTAATTCATCCACATTAAATATTGATGATGTGGTTTCATTCTTGGTATCAAAAGAAACGAGGAGGAAAACCATGGATATCCAAAGTACAGATGCATTATTTGTAAGAGGATGTACCCTAGATAGAAATAAAAATAAGTCCTTGAGTGGGAAATTTAAATCTTCGGGAAAATCCCTAAAGAAATGTTGGAAATGTGGTAAAGTTGGGCATTTTAAGGAGTGCAGATCAAAAAGTGTTTAGAGGGGGAAGGGATTTGATGATGTTCCTTCCATAGAAGGGAAAGTCTCCTTAGAAGGAGGGGATGTGTAATTGGCTTCTTCAAGAACTTATTCAGATCATCATGTATGGATAATCAATTCATGTGATTCTTTTCATATGACTCCCCATAGGGATTGCTTTTATGAATATAAAAAGTATAATGGAGGAGACATTTTCCTGGGAGATAACTCGACAACCAAAATCACAGGACATAGAAAAGGTCAAGTTGCAGCGCAAGGATGGAAGGATTAGAACACTCCTTGCGGTTTTTCACATTCCAGAGTTGGTTAGAAACTTGATATATGTAAGTAATATGAGTGATGCAAGTGTACATATTGTGTTCGAAAAGGAAACCTGTAAAATGGTTCGAGGAGAAATGGTGTCGATGAGGGGAGTTTGGAATGGAACTTTGTAGAAGCAGTTGGGAAGAACAATTAGTAATGGGTGTAATAGTTTTGTTGTTCTTTAGGGTGAAGAAGACAAAACCCCTACAGTCTCTAAAGAAAAGATAATGTTTTGGAATCACAGACTAGGAAATATTAGAGATAAGTCTGTTTGAGCACTACACGGTAAAGGTATGGTTGAAGGTATGTCTGATTTCACACTAGATTTTTATTTTTGTGAATGTTGCATATATGGTAAACAAAATTGGGTAACATTATCATCTAGTGATAAAAGAGCAAAGGGGATCTTAGAGTTAGTACACAGTGATTTGTTTATACCTATGCATGATCCATCACTAGGTAAATCTATGCACTATGTTTCATTTATTGATGATTTCTCGGTGAATTCATGGATTTATTTTCTCCAAAAGAAATATGAGGTCTTTGGTAAATTTCAAGACTTTCAGGCTCTTGTGAAGAATCAAACAGAGAAGAAAATAAAGGTGTTGAGGACATATAATGGTGTGGATTTTTGCGGGAATGAATTTGAGGAATTCTATAAGTGTGATATATCAAGGAAGAATACTACTCCATACACACCTCAACAAAATGAGGTTTCATAAAGGATGAATAGGGTGTTGATGGAAAAATAAAGTGCATGCCCGATGGTGTTGGGTAGTGGATACTACATGTTACCTGGTAAATAAATAATCATCATCAATGTTGGTGGAAAAAACTCTGCATGAGGCATGGATTGGAAATAAACCATCTCTTGAACATCTCAGAGTGCTTGGTTTTGATGCTTATGTACATGTTCCATAGGAAAATAGGAGTAAATTGGATCATAAAGTTGAAATATGTATCTTTATTGGCTATAAATATGGTATAAAAGGATATAAAGTTTGGAACCCAGAAACTAAGAAGGTTGTCTAGAGTCAGAATGTTGTCTTTAGAAAGGTTAAAGATGTTCCCAAATAGGAATTCCCACCAAAAGAAAAAAAAAATAGAGATAATAGAGTTTGAGTTGGAGGGTGAAGAATCTGACTCAACAGAAGAACATGCATAAGAAGAAGAAGAAAATCATACTTCAATATTGAGGAGATTGGTTCAGGAAAGAAGACAACCAAAAAAGTATTCTCCACTTGATTTTTGATCTGAAAATGGAATGAATTTGTTTCCAATAGATCTTTAAAATGAAGAAGACTTATCTCTTTAAATTGCAAGTGTATAAATGGTATGTGTTTGGGTAATTGGATCAAGTTACTAACACATAAATTCAGTGAGTTTTACTTAATCATGAGAAACATATCAGAAAGATAAAAACCATCAATAATGAACACATAACACAACAAATGATAAAGGAGTTCACCCCTCTCTTAGGCTACATCTCCTGGTCCAACTTCCCTTGGATCATTTTCATTATTCTTAAACATTTCTCTTACAGTGCTTAGAATACAAAATAGATGGATTCAATGGATTCAGAACGTCCAAAAACCCCTAGCTGGGCTTTTTCGGCACCTGGTTTGGCTAAAAAATGTAGAAGTTACACCTCCTGGAAGTTTTCCCCTTCAAGTTTGTTGTACATGCTCGCCAAAACGCACCTTTGAATGACCAACTTGGCTCTCGCAGCATTACTGGTTCAAAAAACCAGCACCCATGTGCATCCCACAAATCAAAGCAATCTTTCAAACGGTTAGCGGGATAGGTGCCTATAAGGGAGAAGGTGTTGGTCGCATTGGGGGGCATATGGCCACATCCCAACGCCTATATCGGGCCCGTTTGCATGAGTAAATGTGGTGATGACAAGTGGCGGGTGCATGGAAACTTGATTGTTGGTGTGTTAAATGTTGATACCCTACGCCAAATATTAAGGACAAGGTTCGTATGCCTGAGTCGTATGCAAAGGTGGTAATAATCGGGGGCTTAAATCCATTCAAACCAAAGTCCATGCCAAGGTTTAGTGTTAAGGTCTTATGGTATAAGGTATGACCGGGGGCTAAAAAAAATGAAGCTATGAGATGGAAAGTTTTGCGCCAAAGGTTACAGAGTATAGGGTCATATGACAAGGTTACAGGGAATGGTGAATGCGTTGAGGGTTGGAGCCTAGCCCCGACCCTATTCTCCACCAACTAAACACACATTCAAATTCAAATGTTTAATTCAAATGATATGGTATAAGAAACAATGTGGGTAGGCTGGTAGCTCAGCGCTACCAAAGATCTAACCCCCCCCGGCCCGGAGGTCACGGGTTAACCTCCTGTGGAGTTATAAAAAAAAATCCCATTGCCAACCATTGTAGAGGTGTAATGTGGCAGCCCATGACTGGGCCACGTGGCACCATACCATTATCCCAATAAAATGACATGTGTCTCAATATGATTCACCTTCATCTACCACTGATCCTATAGAGTCAGCATGCCAACTCCTCGTCCACGTCATTGTACGGCCTGTATGGTCAGATGTCACGTCAGCACTGTAAAGATTGCATAGTCAGCAAAATTTTGCATGTTTGACGAAATGAACATAATGTGATATCTTTCTCATATGATATCTTTTTTAGCATGTTCAAGTTTCTTTGGATTCGTAACAACGAGGCCTACGCACATGTCCGTTTTGAAGTGATTCCGAGCACTTTGATTTTTGACCAAAAATTGATCCCTTGGATCACACCTCCCTATTGGGAAGCTTTTGGACCTCCAAAAGACTACTTTTAGTCAATCTTAATATGAGGGTACAATTCCCCCACCTTTACAATCTCAATCCATCCATCCTTTCTTGTATTGGTTCCTTTGAGACCAATACAAAACTTGCCATGCATTGTTGTGTACTTGGCTTGGCTCTTTCTCAACTGTTCTTGAACGGTTTGTTGCACAAATTGAACTGGTTCAATGAACTTCTTGGCCTAGTTATAAGCCTATTGAAAGTAATCTAGATTCTCATCCCAAAACTTAGGATTCTTTCTTTGCAATCTATCCATCGTCTTTCCCATACCAAAATGGTCAGCAACAAGAGAAGAATGTGCTTCCCTTATCATGTTGATGCTTTCACCCTGTGAAAAACATAGCTTGCCAAGATACAAAGGTTTACCATGCACATAGGAATCCCATTCCTCAACTTGGTTAGTACGACATGAAGTTGCATAAACATTCTTTCCATCAGCATCTAAATCATATTGTTCCAAATAGCTCTTATGCGTGATAGGATTATGCTTGAAAATAACTAATGCACTAACAATAAGTCTAGTAAGCATATTAGCAACTTTGTCATATATGTCTTTTTTATACCTTATCACCAAGTGGAAAACATAACTTGTCAAGGCCTGCAATGGATCTTTCTTTGATCTCAAAGATTTCTTCCATATGTCTCCTTCATCAATCATATATGTAGTCTTGTTCAAGGCTCTGAAATCTACACACATTCAACACATACAATCTTTCTCTGGTACCAAACCAGTTGGTGATCTGCATGGAAGAGTGCTTGGTTTGAAGACCCCTTTGTCAAGCAACTCTTGGGCTTGTTTTCTATTTTCAAATTTCTCCATGTCTGACATACTGCACATGTCAATCTTTGGAAGAGGACCTTCTTTCTACAATAAAATCTCTTGTTGGATACCCCTTTTTTTTAAGAATTTGTGTGTGCATTTTTATACTGTAAAATTTTAAAATGTACATTTGGTATCAAAGCCAAGTTATTGGCTTCAAGGAGATTCCTTTATTATTAAGCGTTCGGTTATCTTTGGTCTGTGATAAATCGAGTTTCAGTGGGAGCTTTGTAGTGGTGATTCTTGTGGTGAAATAAAATGGCGAGCAATACTAAAATAGAGATCAAAACAATTATTGGGAAATTTTTTTATCTATGGAAGCTTAAGATGGAGGATATTTTGATAGAAAAGGATCAATGGGTCGCTATGGATCTGAGTATTGCACCTACAAGTATGTCGACATAAGATAGGATGAAGTTGGATAGGAAGGCAAAGAGCATAAACTGGTTGTGTCTTTCAAATTCAATGTTATTGAATGTCTCGGGAGAAGCTACAACCAAGGTACTATGGGATAAGTTAAGGGATTTTTATCAGTCTAAGTCCCCGGTAAATAAAATTTCCCTTTGAAATAATTTGTACCTCCTAAGGATGAATGATGGAGACTCGGTGACAGAACATCTAAATGCATTCAATTCTATGGTAATTCAATTGTTATTTGTGGATATTAAAATTTCAGGTGAAGATAAGTGCATTCATTTACTACGTTCATTGTTATACTCGTGGGATAGTCTGGTTCTATCTATTGGTAGTAATTCAACCACATTAAATATTGATGATGTGGTTTCATTCTTGGTATCAAAAGAAACGAGGAGGAAAACCATGGATAGCCAAAGTACAAATGCATTATTTGTAAGAGGATGTACCCTGGATAGAAATAAAAATAAGTCCTTGAGTGGGAAATTTAAATCTTCGGGAAAATCCTTAAAGAAATGTTGGAAATGTGGTAAAGTTGGGCATTTCAAGGAGTGCAGATCAAAAAGTGTTGAGAGGGGGAAGGGATTTGATGATGTTCCTTCCATAGAAGGGAAAGTCTCCTTAGAAGGAGGGGATGTGTAATTGGCTTCTTCAAAAACTTATTCAGATCATGATGTATGGCTAATCAATTCATGTGATTCTTTTCATATGACTCTCCATAGGGAGTGCTTTTATGAATATAAAAAATATAATGGAGGAGACATTTTCCTGGGAGATAACTCGACAACCAAAATCACAGGACATAGAAAAGGTCAAGTTGCAGCGCAAGGATGGAAGGATTAGAACACTCCTTTTGGTTTTTCACATTCCAGAGTTGGTTAGAAACTTGATATATGTAAGTAAGATGAGTGATGCAAGTGTACATATTGTGTTCGAAAAGGAAACCTGTAAAATGGTTCGAGGAGAAATGGTGTCGATGAGGGGAGTTTGGAATGGAACTTTGTACAAGCAGTTGGGAAGAACAATTAGTAATGCGTGTAATAGTTTTGTTGTTCTTTAGGGTGAAGAAGACAAAACCCCCACAGTCTCTAAAGAAAAGATAATGTTTTGGAATCAAAGACTAGGAAATATTAGAGATAAGTGTGTTTGAGCACTACACGGTAAAGGTATGGTTGAAGGTATGTTTGATTTCACACTAAATTTTTATTTTTGTGAATGTTGCATATATGGTAAACAAAATTGGGTAACTTTATCATCTAGTGATAAAAGAGAAAAGGGGATCTTAGAGTTAGTACACAGTGATTTGTTTATACCTGTGCATGTTCCATCACTAGGTAAATCTATGTACTATGTTTCATTTATTGATGATTTCTCGATGAATTCATGGATTCATTTTCTCTGAAAGAAATATGAGGTCTTTGGTAAATTTCAAGACTTTCAGGCTCTTGTGAAGAATCAAACAGAGAAGAAAATAAAGGTGTTTTGGACAGATAATGGTGTAGATTTTTGTGGGAATGAATTTGAGGAATTCTATAAGAAGTGTGATATATCAAGGAAGAAGACTACTCCATACACACCTCAACAAAATGAGGTTTCATAAAGGATGAATAGGGTGTTGATGGAAAAATAAAGTGCAAGCCCGATGGTGTCGGGTAGTGGATACTACATGTTACCTGGTAAATAAATAATCATCATCAATGTTGGTGGAAAAAACTCTGCATGAGGCATGGATTGGAAATAAACCATCTCTTGAACATCTCAGAGTGTTTGTTTGTGATGCTTATGTACATGTTCCAAAGGAAAATAGGATTAAATTGGATAATAAGTTGAAAGATGTATCTTTATTGGCTATAAATATGGTATAAAAGGATATAAAGTTTGGAACCCAGAAACTAAGAAGGTTGTCTAGAGTCGGAATGTTGTCTTTAGAGAGGTTAAAGACGTTCCTAAGTAGGAATTCCCACCAAAAGAAAAAAAAAATAGAGATAACAGAGTTTGAGTTGGAGGGTGAAGAATCTGACTCAACAGAAGAACATGCATAAGAAGAAGAAGAAACTCATACTCCAATATTGAGGAGATCGTTTCAGGAAAGAAGACAACCAGAAAGGTATTCTCCACTTGATTTTTGATCTGAAAATGGAATGAATTTGTTTCCAATAGATCTTTAAAATGAAGAAGACTTATCTCTTTAAATAGCAAGTGTATAAATGGTATGTGTTTGGGTAATTGGATCAAGTTACTAACACAGAAATTCAGTGAGTTTTACTTAATCATGAGCAGCATATCAGAAAGATAAAAACCATCAATAATAAACACATAACACAACAAATGATAAAGGAGTTCACCCCTCTCTTAGGCTAAATCTCCTGGTCCAGCTTCCCTTGGATCATTTTCATTATTCTTAAACATTTCTCTTACAATTCTCAGAATACAAAATAGATGGCTTCAATGGATTCAGAACATCCAAAAACCCCTAGCTGGGCTTTTTCGGCACCTGGTTTGGCCAAAAAATGAAGTTACACCTCCTGGAAGTTTTCCCCTTCAAGCTTGTTGTACCTGCTCGCCAAAATGCACCTTTGAATGACCAACCTAGCTCTCACAATGTTACTCAGTAAAAAACCCAGCACCCATGCACATCCCACAAATCAGAGCAATCTTTCGAACGGTTAGCGGGATAGGTGCCTATAAGGGAGAAGGTGTTGGTCGCATGGGGGGCCATATGGCCACGTCCCAATGCCTATACCGGGCCTGTTTGCATGAGTAAATGTGGTGTTGACAAGTGGTGGGGGCATGGAAACTTGATTTTTGGTGTGTTAAATGTTGATACCATGTGCCAAATATTAAGGACAAGGTTTGTATGGCTGAGTCGTATGCAAAGGTGGTAAGAACCGGGGGATTAAATCCATTCAAACCAAAGTCCGCGCCAAGGTTTAGTTTTAAGGTCTTATGGTATAAGGTATGACCGAGGGACAAAAAAAATGAATCTATGAGATGGAAAGTTTTGCGCCAAAGGTTACAGAGTATAGGGTCATATGACAAGGCTACATGGAATGGTGAATGCGTCGAGGACTGGGGCCTAGCCCCAACCCTATTCTCCGCCAACTAAACACACATTCAAATTCAAATGTTTAATTCAAACGATATGGTATAAGAAACACCATGGGTAGGCTGGTAGCTCAGCCCTGCCAAATATCTCCCCCCGCCCTCCCGGAGTTGCGGGTTCGACTCCTGTGGAGTCATAAAAAAAAATCCCATTGCCAACCACTGGAGGGGTGCAACGTGGCAGCCCATGACTGGGCCAAGTGGCACCATACCATTATCCCAATAAAATGACATGTGTCTCAATATGATTCACCTGCTGTTCGTGCTCTTTTCGTCAATGAGTGGGTGTGAATGTCTGTCGAGGGATCGGGCCTAGCCCCAACCCTATTCTCCTACTAACCAAACACACATTCAAATTCAAATGTTTAATTCAAACGATATGGTATAAGAAACACCATGGTAGCCGGTAGCTCAGCCCCGAATATCTCCCTCACCTCCTGAGCTTAAGTGGGTTCGACTGCGGGAGTCATAAAAAATCCCATTGCCAACCACCGAGGGTGCAACGCGGCAGCTCATGATCGGGCTGCCAAGTGGCACCATACCATTATCCCAATAAAATGACATGTGTCTCAATATGATTCACCCGCGTCAAGGTTTCGCCAATGAGTGAGAAAAGCTTAGCACCTCTACATGCCTAGTTGGGCTCTTCTAGTCGCCACGTACCGCGAATTGCAAAAAGGTTAGAAAGAAAATAGTAAAGGTATGAACAAGAATTAAACAAGAAATAAAATAACAACATGAGCATAAAAACAAAACCAAATACAAGTGACAATGGAACAAGTTCACCAATAGATAGGCTGATCCGATTAGTGAAACTGCAGGTACACAAAGGGGAAAGGGGACTTGGGTCCCTTCCTCTCCAATGGAAGGCTCTTGAGGCCCTCAAATAGATGCTTTCCTTACAAAATGAAAGGTGAAAATATGAGGAAAGAACTCAACACCCTCCTCCACTCTAGTGAGAGATAGAGAGCTTATGAATGGTGTTGATAATGCATATTGCTAAAGAGTGAGCCCCTAACAACCCCAACAGCATAACATTACAATGAATTCCTTAAAGAAATGATGATCATCCATGGCTTTTATAGCTGCTTTGAGCTATTATGCACCCCCCTTTAAATGTGAAGAGAGGCACATTAGGGCACATTTAGGTCTTTGACCGCCTCCCCACGCAGATTGAGATCAGATTTGATGTGTCAACCCAATTTGGGAGTCGGATCCATTAGTGGTTGGAGGTCAATTCAAATTTTCATAAATGCGCCGGGTTAAGGTAAGGCTGGTTTTGCACTCCAATACCGCTCTAAGTGTGTGAATATATTGCGCGCATGCGCTAGTTTACCGTGGGCGCGGTGCGCTTTTTAGTCTTTTTAGCCAACTTTTTATAGTTTTTGACCCTTTTGCTATGCCGTGGAGTTAATCCTTGTGCCATGGATGATTGTTTTTCTGCGGTTGATGATGTTGAGTTCTTGTCACCACATGCGGCGGATCTAAATTTCTCGCTGATAACACCAAGACCATGACTACGCCAGGTGGCACCATACCATTATCCCAATAAAATGACATGTGTCTCAATATGATTCACCTACATCTGCCACCGATCCTATTGAGTCAGCATGCCAACTCCTCTTCCACATCATTGTACTTCCTGTACAGTCAGATGTCGCATCAGCACTGTATGGATTGCATAGTCAACAAAATTTTGCATGTTTGATGAAATGAAAATAACACGATATCTTTCTCATACGATGTATGTTTGAGCATGTTCAAGTTTCTTTGGATTCGTAACAATGAGGCCTACGCACGTGTCCGTTTTGAAGCGATTCTGAGCACTTTGATTTTTGACCAAAAATTGATCCCCTAGATCACACCTTCCTATTGGGAATCTTTTGGACCTCCAAAAGACTACTTTTAGTCAATATTAATATGAGGGTACAGTTCCCCCACCTTTACAATCTCAATCCATCCATCCTTTCTTGTATTGGTTCCTTTGAGACCAATACAAAACTTGTCATGCATTGTCGTGTACTTGGCTTGGCTCTTTCTCAATTGTTCTTGAACAGTTTGTTGCACAAATTGAACTGGTTCAATGAACTTCTTGGCCTGGTTATAAGCCTGCTTAAAGTAATGTAGATGCTCATCCCAAAACTTAGGATTCTTTCTTTGCAATCTAGCCATCATCTTGCCCATACCAAAATGGCCAGCAACAAGAGAAGAATGTGCTTCCCTTATCATGTTGACTCTTTCACCCTGTGAAAAACATAGCTTGCCAAGATACAAAAGTTTACCATGCACATAGGAATCCCATTCCTCAACTTGGTTAGTATGACATGGAGTTGCATAAACATTCTTTCAATCAGCATCTAAATCATATTGTTCCAAATAGCTCTTATGCATGATAGGATTATGCTTGAAAATAACTAATGCACTTACAATAAGTCTAGTAAGCATATCAACAACTTTGTCATTTATGTATTTTTTATACCTTATAACCAAGTGGAAAACATAACTTGTCAAGGCATGAAATGGATCTTTCTTTGATCTCAAAGATTTCTTCCATATGTCTCCTTCAGCAATTGTATATGTAGTCTTGTTCAAGGCTCTGAAATCTACCCACATTCACCACATACAATTTTTCTCTGGTACCAAACCAATTGGTGATCTGCATGGAAAAGTGCTTGGTTTGATGACCCCTTTGTCAAGCAACTCTTGGGCGTGTTTTCTGTTTTCAAATTTCTCCATGTCTGACATCCTGCACATGTCAATGTTTGGAAGAGGACCTCCTTGCTGCAATAGAATCTCTTGTTGGACACCCCTTTTAGGAGGCAATCCCATTGGTTCCTAAAACATATCAAAATTTTCCTTAACAACCTCATACAAATAAGATTGTAACTTTGCATCACATTTTTTGATAACTTGTTCTTCATCATCGTCTTTGGGTTTACTCATCAAAAGTACAAGGTTCTTGCTAGCATTGAATAGTCTTTTCATTTGTCCAACATTTGTAAGTGACAAATTCATCTTCTTTGTATGTTCTCTAACAATGTACTCAACTCCATTTTTAAACAAATGATACTTGTTCTCATGACGATGGAAAATGTGTCTCCTATCATATAAGTATGTGCTTCCAAACACAATACCACAAATATCCAAAGGAGTAACATCAAGCTCTACCTCATCTATATAGTTTGCAGTGATGGAAAATCTGAGTTTACACCTTCTTGTCACATGCAATTTGGCATTGTCACATATCCAACCTAAAGGGTATGGTTTAGGATGAGGAGTAGTTTCCAAATCTAGTTTCTTGACAATGTCTTCAGAAATAAGGTTTGCTTGTGATCCCGTATCAAAAATAGTATCTATCTTGGTATGTTTTGAAATTAACCTTATGTGGCAAAGCTCTATCCTTTCTTTTTCATGTTTAGTTTCATTGATGGTCGAATTTGAAGAACTAGTTCTTGCAATAGAAGTATTACCTTGTAAACCCATGGCTGTAATTTTTGTTTCATCTTCCAAATAAAATCCTAAATCTTGTTGTACAGTTGCAGCGATGTTTGGTTTATCTTTGTTGTTGAAATTTTTGGGTCTCTTTTCAGGATGAAGTTTCCAACAATGGTCTTCATCATGGCCATCCTTTGAACAATGTTTACAAGAGAGTTTCTCTCTCTCTTTCTTGACTGAAGCATTTTTCTTTCCATTTCCTTCAAACTTCCTCTTTCCCTTGTCTCCATTAAAAGACTTCTTGTTTCCCTATTGAGGTTCATTCCTTCCTCTTGCCTCTAAATGAATATCCTGCACACATACTTCATCTAGATTTGAAGGGTTAAACATAAGTATTGTATGCCTCAAGTAGCTATCAAACCTCCAATGTATTTGAGCAAAGTATCTTGTGAAGACAAATCTACACCCAAAACCAAATCTCTTCTCCTAAATTCTTGAGTGAAGATTTGCACATATTTCCCTTTAGCTTGCCTAAAGTTTTTCCAATCAATAATATCTTTATGCATGTATGCTAATGGATAAAATTTCCTTTTCATTGCAACAATAAAATCATTCCAAGAGGATAAAACTTTACTAGGTTTCTTCATGTCCTCTTGAGTTTTGGCTTCCCACCAAATGAGTGATGCACTGTCCAATCTTAAAGAAGAAATATGAATCTTAGTTTCATCATCTAACAGAGGACGAACACCTTTAGTAACCACTCACATAATCGGATCAAATATCAACACACCGATGTTTTCACATGGTAAAACCCCTATGGGGAAACATCCATGGCCCCAGCCAACGTGACCACTTGGAGCATTTTATTAATGCAAAGAAAAAGATTACAGAGAGATTTTACAAGAGATTTTCTCACAATAGATCATCGGCAAAT
>SNQJ01S0118112.1:3931-27582 GCA_010110895.2 Picea sitchensis
CCAAGCGAAGACCAGGATCGAGGTCGAATCCGATGGCACCTGGAGATCACGGTGATCCCTTCTGTGAACAAACACGATGCCTTCGGCCCTTCTTGTGCAACTCTTTTCTTCCCCAAGTGACCACGGGCTGTGACCTTGTATTTACTCTCAAAGGCGCTTTCGGCGTTTGTGAATAGGAAGGGGCTGATCCCTGCTTCTTGAAATCGCGATGAGCGAAACGTCGAGATGGCTTAATCCGGTGCCATGCGTCCCTCTAGATCTAACGGTCTTGAATTCACTCGGTGATGCTGTGGGCCTGGGTCCTAAACACTCCCGGCACCTCGCGCATCGGGAATATGATGGAGCTGCTCCTTGCACCTCGAAATCACGATGGGAGAAACAGCGAGGAGCCTAATCATGCGCCAGGTGTCTCTTGTGGATAAACGACTAAGATCGCTCCGTGACACTGCGGGCCCGACTTTGGGCGCCTTCGGCGCTTTCGGGGTTCGGGGTTTCGAGATATAGGACAACATGGAACCTTCACCCCTCGAACTCCCGAATGTCGAAACGTCGACGCGACTAGATCTCGTGCCACGCGTCCTCTGGATGGACGACTGCTATCTTTCCCTGCACACAATATGGGCGCTATCCATTGCACTAACCTCGGCGCAACTTCGCTAACAGCTATTTCCCGCCAACCGTTGATCTGTTCCTTTGGATGGATCCTGACCTACTTGAAATCAGACTGCTCGCTCGCTTGATTTAAGCCCGAAATGGATTTCTTCTGTGATTTGTGCTCAACGCTCATCGTGCCACTTGCAGACCTGATCACTCTTGTGCTTCAGACGAGAAATGTTACTAACATTAGGCTCCATGGGGGATAGAGTCGTCCCTGTGATGCTCTAAGGACGCATTTTGTAGTTCCAGTGCCTTGCTGTTGGGCTATGGAGTCATTTACTAAGTCGAAACAATAACAAAAAATAAAAACAAAGAACTAAAAGGACAATATTTACAAAACACAGGAGCCACAGAAGGCTCAGACAAAACATTTTTTAAGAAAATGCCCATTTACTGGTCCGCTGAAAACTTCTTCACCCTCCAAATCTCGCAACCTATATGTGTTATTTGAGAAAACCTAAGATATTTTGAAAGGCCTGATCCACAGGGCTTCAAATTTGTCGTGTTTGCCCTTATCTTTCTTAGGAGCATCCCATTTCAGCATCAGGTCTCCTATCTGGAACCCCTCCTTCTTGGCCTTCTTATCAAATACCTGCTTGGTCATCTGCTGATGGTCCTGAATTCTGATCATTACCTGCTCTCTGGCCTGCTGGACTTCTACCAGTTGATGAATCCTTTTGATCATGTCATTGGGCTCTTCTTGATAATCCTGGAATAATTTCGCTACGGGAATGGCCAGTTGATAAGGGAAGACAACTTCTGCTCCGTAAACTAACTGGAAAGGGGAGATGCCTATATATCTCTTTGTGGTCACCCGATCAGCCCATAGAGTGAATTTCAGCTTCGAGTTCCAAGCCCTTTTGTTGTCCTCCAGTAATATTTTGATGATCTTTATTAGGATTTTGTTGGAGGATTCTGCTAAACCATTTCCCTGGGGATAGTATGGGGTGGAGTCAATCAGTTTGATCCCAAATTGTTCACAGAACTTGATCAACGGCTCAGCCTTGAAAGAGGCTTCGTTATCAGTAACAATCTTTCTTAGGCAACCGAACCTTACGATGAGGTCTTCCAGGAACCCAATGATTACCTTATGGGAAGCATTCCTGGTGGGGATAGCTTCAATCCACTTAGTAAAGAAATCTGTGGCGGTCAGGATCCATCTGTGCTGCCCGCTGGAAGTAGGGTGGATTTCTCCAATAAAATCTAGGCCCCATTGTTGGAAAGGTCCTGAAACAACTATAGGCTTTAAAGGAAGGGACTTGAGCTGTTGCTTTCCTGAAAATCTTTGGCATGGGGTACAGGTTCTAACTCCTCTATGGACATCAACGAACAAGGTGGGCTAGTAGTATCCAGCTCTGAGAATTTTGTGGGTTGTGGTCTTCCAAGAATGGTGTCCCCCACACAGGTCGTTGTGAAATTCGACCATGATCTTGTCGGCTTCTCGTGGATCCATGCATTTTAAAAGCACCCCCAGGGGGTCTTTCCAGTATAAAATTTGATTGATAAGGCAGTACCTGACTACCTTGAGCTTCAGAGCTCTTTCTTTGTTTCTTTGCAGGCCATCTGGGGGCCGCAACTCCTGCAGAAAATATATGACATCCTTATACCAAGGACATCGAGCCAATGGGGGCTCCATCTAAGGGTCTACTTCAGACAGCTGATTCTGCTGATTTCCTGAATGTGCCTTGATGAAATCTACCCCCAAAGCTTTGCAATTAGCTTCAGCCAATAGCTTAGCTAAGCCTTGAACTTTGATCAATCTGGTAGGCCTTATTTCCAAGTCAAATTCCAGGATCTTGGCTATCCATTTACTCCTCTTCCCGTCTATGTCGGGCTGTACCAGGATGTCCTTCACAAAGGCTGAAGGAACGTATGCAGTCACCTTTGAGTGCAAGACATAGACTCTGAAAGCTTTGAGAGATTTCACTAAGGCATAGGCATGTTTCTCCATGATTTCATACCTGACCTCTGCATCTCTTAATGCTTTGTTGAAGAAGGTGATGGGTTGCTCTCGCCCTTCCTCATTTTTATGCAACAAGACTGCTACTACTGTATCAAAAGAAGCGAAAGAGAAGATTAGGAAATCTTTGGAATAGTCAGGACTGATCAGCACAGGTGCCTCAGTCAATGCCCTTTTTATTTGGACAAAAGATTCCCTGGGTTCAGTGGTCCATTTCACTTCATTTCCCTTCTTGAGCATGGTTGTGATGTGTTTCACCAGCTCAGCAAAATTCGAGACGAATCTCCTGAGAAAATTAATCTTCCCCCAAAAGGCCTGAACTTCCTTCTTAGACCTGGGAAGCGACAGGGTCCGAATTGCCTCCACTTTGCTAGGATCAATCCTCACTCCTTCTGCTGATACTATATGGCCTAATAACTTCCCCTCCTCCATAGCAAACAAATATTTTTTGGGGTTTAGGGAAAGGCCAAACCTTCGACACTTCAAGAAAAATTTCCTCAGGTGACAACAGTGCTCTTTGTCTGACTTTGAGAAGACTGTGATGTCATCCATATAGATCACCACAAACTGATCTTTTTCTCCGATAAAAGCTATGTCCATGGCTCACTGAAATGTGGCTCCTGCATTCATCAACCCAAAAGGCATTTTGACATACATGAATGTGCCCCAAGGAGTGGTAAAGGCTGTTTTTTCTCTGTCCTTAGGCATGACCGATATCTGATTATAGCCAGAGAAACCATCGATCATGGAAATCCTAGATGCCCCGGTTACCCTCTGCAATATGTGTTCCATGTTGGGTAGGGGATAATTGTCTTTCTTTGAGCTCCTATTCAGGTTTCTGAAATCGACACAAAGCCTGATTTCTCCACTCTTCTTCCTAACCAGAACCAAATTGGCCACCCATTCGGAATATCTCAAGGGGACGATGATTTGGGCCTCTAACAGCTTCTTCACTTTTTTCTCCATGACAGGCAGCAACATGGGATTTATCTGTCTTATCTTCTGCCTGAATGGCTTAGCCCCTTCCTTTAGTGGGATCTTTTGTTCAATGACGGATGTGTCATACGTCTTGAGGTCTTCGTAGGTCCATGCAAACACATAAGAAAATTCTTTCAGCAACTCAGTATATTCAGCCCTCTGTTCTGCGTTCAAACTCTGACGCAGAAAGACACGACCTACACCTTGCGCTCCTGCTCATAGGATCGTACTATCGGTTCATGAGCCGAAGCGACTCTTTCGATTCCCTTCTAAAATCTCTAATGAAAACCCGATCCACAGGTCCTTCTGTTCACCCGCACGACTCTTCTGCACTCTACCGTGATCTTTTCCGATTCAATTTCGGGTCTCGGGACTTTATGGTTCCTGATGTCAAGAGTTCCTTGCCCTCTCGAACTCCCGATATTCAATTTGCCGATGCGCTCCTTTCTTCCTTAGCCCCTCCTGACTATGCCCCTAGTCCATATGACTAGTCCTCATAAGACCGCAGTCTTAGCTCCTTTGGAGCTTCGCGACCGAAGCGTTCAACCTCCTGTCCCCTGGATTCACGAAACGTCTAACCCCGATCCTTTGGTTTGACTTTTCTATTGGGACTTTCCCCCATAATCTAGATCTTCGCCACGCGTCCCGACTGATGGACGACCCTGATCCAATCTCGCATTTTCAGAATTTTCAATACCCCGATGAAATAAATTCTCTGTCGTCTCAAACCCACGGTAGCCGAAGTACCGATGGGTCACTCGATTTCCGCCACATGTCCTCGATAGATGGACAGCTCAGACATGTATCGGGGTTTTCGCCGTGATCTTACCCGATCTCCTGCCCACGAGATCTTCGATTTTCTGATTCCCGTAATGCTGATACATAGCTTTCCTGTCGGGAAATCTCCCGAACGCTTAGACCTCCGCCACATGTCCCCCCTATGACGGACGGTCCTGATCACTTCTCACGATTTCAGGACTTTCGCTACCAATTGCCCGACCTCTCGACCTTGATAACTCCGATACCACGAGGGCTGATATCCCGATGCCTTTCGGGACTTTTGCACCTACTTCTCTACTCTAAGGGTTAAACCATGTGCAACTCCTTGCCGATCCAATGGCTGATGGGTATTTTGATCAGATCTAATGGTGTTGATCGTTTCTTCTTGTGCGCTCGCTCTGGTGCTCCCTGGACGTGAAATCTTCAACGATCCAGATTTCTTTGCAATCTGAATGGACGGCTAATGTGCCTCCTCCTGAGCTCTAGCACTTCTTCCTACACTTGGAAGGATTTCCCGTATCCAAAAGGCCTCGACCCTTTGTCTTCTTTCTTCCCTGTGAAATCTCGACTCGGAGCTTCACTGCGCATATGAAAACGCTGTCCCTCCTGAGCTTCGATTGCTCAGAACTCGCTCAAAAGGTTTTGTAGCTTCTGCACTCCTTGCAGTTACGACTTTGTGCGTGAAAGCACTCGCCCTCCTGAACTTATCCTTCCCTTCAAATCCTTGAAGGATTCTTCACTCCTGTGCCTCTGTAGAGTATTCACATGCACACAAAGGTGCTATCCACCCTGAGCTTTCTTGTAGCTTCAACTTCCAAGGAAACTCGACTCTTCTTTCATTTTTTCCCTTAGATGGATAATTTGATGCCCTCCTGGCTACCCTTCACTCAAGCAACCTCTTGCTGAGTCTATCAGGGTGTTCAGCAACCCTGTGAACATCCCTCAGTGGATTCTTCCTCAATCTACAGAACTCAAAGAGTTCTCTTCCCCTGTGCCTGTCTGCACAATGTCTCAATGCCCACCTGGCAGAGTGTCAAGAATCCTCAATGATTCTGACTCCTTAAGAACTCACAGCAGAATTCTTCTTCTATGCACTCCTTACACTTGCTCAATGCCCTCCTGGTAGAGCTTCACAGAAATCCTCAGAGCTTCTGTCTGCAACTGTGTTCTTCTCTCACAGCCTTGCCTCCCGAGGTATTCAACAACCTCATAGGTCTTCTCCCCAAGTTGATGATTTCAGCTCTTGTGCCGCAGCACGTCTTCGTCTGAACCCGTAGTATTCAGAAGTGATTCAACACACCGGTATTCAGAGACCGCAGTACTCTGTCATGCCCTCATGGCATGAAACCTCAAAGACGTTCACCTGAAATCAAACACACTCCTGCAAATGAAAACCTACAGCATACATCTACAACATATATTCAGATCATATGAAGAACACTCACAGACGTTCATTTAACACATAATCATGCAGGAAAAACTGCTCTTTGTATTAAAATGGCAAATTCCTATTTTTACAAGGTGTTCCTGAGCACGGCCTGTAACAAGGTCTCGGCTCCTTTTCTTCCACCCTCTACTCGCAAATTCTAACTCTCCTATTTCGCCTCTCCATCTCTCCAAAGAGATACAATTTATCTTTTACACGAGGAGGCTCTTCGAGCACTTCCCTCCAAATCTACCTACCCTATTCAATTACATTGAATGGGCTGTCTAGTCCAGCATCGGATCTAAATCTCAACCTTATTAAACATTTAAGGCCTACCTACCTAATGCCTGCACAAAGGCACGACTCTATGGCTCAACAACCAAAGCCATTAAATTGCATTCATTCAAATTTTAAATGAGGCTGCGCCTCTCTTCAACACGCGATTTGAATTTGCTGACATGGCTGGCTGGCTGGCTGACTGATGTGGAGAGATGCTCTTGCATCATACTCCTCAGCTACAAAATTCATGAGCTCCTGCTCATGAGCTTCCCATCTTAGCTGTTGAAATCCTCCTGGATCCCAAATCATCCTCTGGAGCTGTTCATCTGCTCCATCTATTTGTTGTTGCTACTTCTCTTCTGCCCAGCTTCTCCTTGCTGGCAGTTCCTACTGAATCTACCATCAGCCTTCTGATGTCTTCTATCACTCGGTCCANTACAGTCTCCTCAGCTGCAAAAACTTTCGGCACATGAGCAGATCATCGTGATCTCCCATGCCTTCTTCATCAGCTTCCAACTTCACCTGTTGGATGTGCACGCCCTGCACTTTCACCCTTCTTTCCAGGGCTTCAATCTAGTCATACAGATCAGCCAAAATAGTGCTATCTGTTTCTTCTTCTTCTTCTACAAACTCCCATGTTGCAGTCTTTTCAGTCCCCTGGCTGAAAATATCAAACCATTCCTTAGAATGCTCATCATCCTCTCCTACTTCTTCTGTTGTCCGCTTCAGTGCTACAGCTTCCTCAACTTCCTGGCTGAATGCATTGAGACACTCCTCTGAATGCTCATTATCCTTCTCTGCTTAGGAACCTTTAGATATCTGATCCAATCCTTCTGCGACAGTTTCAACTAGCTGTCCTCCTGTTGTTGTTGCCTCTGCAACACAGATTTTTTCCCCCTCCTGGGTAAGTGGTAGGAATATCTCAATTCCCCCAATCCTTATAAGGCTCCCCAGCTCAGCCTCTTGGATGGTGAAATTTTTCAACTTGTCATCATCTTCATTCACATGGCTTGAAAAACCATATGAATCTTCATCCTCTGTCAGCTCCACCCGCTGATCCAAATTCACCTCTAAGCTCACCTGCTCTGTCAGCTCCTCTAGCTGATTCCAACTCACCTCTAAGTTCATGAGACCCCCAGATAGTCTAGTCTGCTCATCCCTGCCCACCTGGCAATATGGGATGCTTCTACTACCTTCCTGGCAGTCTTCGAGATCTCGCAGTGACCTCATTTCATTACCCAACTGGCAATGTGAAACTCCTTGGCTGCCCTCCTGATAGTTCCTGAGATCCCGCAGTGATCTCAACTCATTGCCTCCCTAGAAATATGGAATTTCATCTCTGCCCTCCTGGCAGATTATGAGATCTTCGACTGATCCCATTTTACTTTCTTCATTGAGACCTCTCCCAGTCTCCGGTTCACATATCTGAACCATTTCCTTAGGTCCGTCGAGGTTTTTAGTATGCCTCAAGCATCCTCTTAACAGCCTATGCTGTCTTCTAGCCATCAATTCTTTGACTGGCCATTTTACCTTTGGCTTCTTCATGGGCCATTCATACACCCATTTCTGCTTGATATTCTGTTGCATCCGCAGTTCAAGCTCTTCCATTTTTTCCCTGATCTCGTCAAGTTCTTTTCCCCTTTTGGCTACGCTCATCAGCTCTGGGTTTTTCCTTCCAGCATACCTATGGCCTTTAGTAGCCATGGTGTTGTCTCTGTCTGCCCTCCTAGCAAATTTGTTGCTGTCACTCTGCATCCCGAGTGTTTCCAGCTTCATCTTCCACAGTCCTCCTGACTGTCTTCTTGATTGTTGCCTACCTACAGCCAACCATTACAGAGTCTCCAGTACTTTGTTGTCCTTTACCTTCTCGCTTCACCTGAGATATACAAGTGAAGTCCCACTCTGATACCACTTGATGCAGAAAGACACGACCTACACCTTGTGCTCCTGCTCATAGGATCGTACTATCAGTTCATGAGCTGAAGCGACTCTTTCGATTCCGTTCTGAAATCTCTAATGAAAACCCAATCAACAGGTCCTTCTGTTCACCCACATGGCTCTTCTACACTCTATAGTGATCTTTTCTGACTCAATTTTGGGTCTCGGGACTTTATTATTCCCGATGTCAAGAGTTCCTTGCCCTCTCGAACTCCCGATCTTCGATTTGTCGATGCGCTCCTTTCTTCCTTAGCCCCTCCTAGCTATGCCCCTAGTCCATATGAATAGTCCTCATAAGACCGCAGACTTATCTCCTTTCAGAGCTTCGCGACCCAAGCGCTCAACCTCCTGTCCCCTGGATTCACGAAATGCCGAACCCCGATCCTCTGGTTTGACTTTTCTATCGGGACTTTCCCCGATAATCTGGATCTTCGCCACACGTCTCAACTGATGGACGACCCTAATCCAATCTCACGTTTTCAGAGTTTTCAATACCCCGATGACAGAAATTCTCTATTGTCTCAAACCCCCGGTAGCCAAAGTACCGATGGGTCACTCCATTTCCGCCACGTGTCCTCGATAGATGGACGGCTCAGACTTGTATTGGGGTTTTCGTCGTGATCTTACCCGATCTCCTGCCCAAGGGATCTCCAATTTTCTGATTCCCGTAATGCTGATAAATAGCTTTCCTGTTGGGAAATCTCCTGAACGCTTAGACCTCCGCCACGCGTCCCCCCTATGACGGACGGTCCTAATCGCTTCTCGTGATTTTAGGACTTTCTCTACCAATTGCCCGACCTCTCAACCTCGAGAACTTCGATACCCCGAGTGTCGATATCCCGATGCCTTTCGAGACTTTTGCACCTACTTCTCTGTGCTAAGGGTTAAACCACGTGCAACTCCTTGCCGATCCAATGACTGACGGGTATTTTGATCAGATATGATGGTGATGATCGTTTCTTCTTGTGCGCTCTCTCTGGTGCTCCCTGGATGTGAAATCTTCAACGGTCCAGATTTCTTCGCAATCTTAATGGACGACTAATGTGCCTCCTCCTGAGCTCTAGCACTTCTTCCTGCACTTGGAAGGATTTCCCATATCCAAAAGGCCTCGACCCTTTGTCTTCTTTCTTCCCTGCGAACTCTCGACTCGGAGCTTCGCTGCACGTATGAAAACGCTGTCCCTCCTGAGCTTCGATTGCTCAGAACTCGCTCAAAATTTTTTGTAGCTCCTGCACTCCTTGCAGTTATGACTTTGTGTGTGAAAGCACTTGCCCTCCTGAACTTATCCTTCCCTTCGAATCCTCGAAGGATTCTTCACTCCTACACCTCTGCAGAGTATTCACATGCACACAAGGGTTCTATCCACCCTGATCTTTCTTGTAGCTTCGACTTCCAAGGAAACTTGACTCTTCTTTCCTTTTCTCCCTCAGATGGAGAATTTGACGCCCTCCTGGCTATCCTTCACTCAAGCAACCTCTTGCTAATTCTATCAGGGTGTTCAACAACCCTGTGAAGATCCCTCAATGGATTCTTCCTCAATCTATAGAACTCAAAGAGTTCTCTTCCCCCGTGCCTGTTTGCACAATGTCTCAATGCCCACCTGGCAGAGTGTCAAGAATCCTTAGTGATTTTGACTCCTTAAGAACTCACAACAGAGTTATTCCTTTGTGCACTCCTTTCACTTGCTCAATTCCCTCCTGACAGAGCTTCACAGAACTCCTCAGAGCTTCTGTCTGCAACTATGTTCTTCTCTCACAGCCTTGCCTCCTGAGGTATTCTGCAACCTCATAGGTCTTCTCCCTGAGTTGATGATTTCATCTCTTCTACCGCAGCACGTCTTCGACTGAACCCGTAGTATTCAAAAGTGCTTCAACACACCGGTATTCAGAGACCACAGTACTCTGTCACGCCCTCATGGCATGAAACCTGAAATACCTTCACCTGAAATCAAACACACTCCTGCAAATGAAAACCTACAGCATACATCTACAACATATATTCAGATCATATGAAGAACACTCACAGACATTCATTTAACGCATAATCATGCAGGAAAAACTGCTCTTTGTATTAAAATGGCAAATGCCTGTTTTTACAAGGTGTTCCTGAGAACGGCCTGTAACAAGGTCTCGACTCCTTTTCTTCTGCCCTCTACTTGCATATTCTAACTCTCCTATTTCCCCTCTCCATCTCTCCAAAGAGATACAATTGATATTTTACATGAGGAGGCTCTTCGAGCACTTCCCTCCAAATCTACCTACCCTATTCAATTACATTGAATGGGCTCTCTATTCCAACATCAGATCTAGATCTCAACCTTACTAAACATTTAAGGCCTACCTACCTAATGCCTGCACAAAGGCACAACTCTATGGCTCAACAGCCTAAGCAATTAAATTACATTCATTCAAATTTTAAATGAGGCTGTGCCTCTCTTCAACACGCGATTTGAATTCGCTGACGTGGCTGGCTGGCTGATGTGGAGAGATGCTCCTGCATCAAACTCCTTGACATCTTGACAAACTTAGGCTCCTCCAGTGTGCCAATGTTGCACTCGGCTGTGTTGGCATCTTCATCTGCAACCCTACCCTTTACTGCCACATCATTCCCATCGAATAATGTTTCTAAAGGAATTAGTCCCCTCGGAATGTGATTGCTAGGTAGCTGAATGATCTGGTGGTTAGAAATTTTATTTAAAAACACCTCAGGGTGAGGGTCATCTTCCATGTCAAGATCCTAATCAATGTGCAACGTAGAAAATTCATCAACAGATTGGAGAAATTTTTCGATTTCCAGATCATCTTCAAATACCTTCCAATGCTTGACATTGTCCGGTACAGAGGGCCTATATTTTATTTCAACATCAGATTTGACCATAGGCAGCAGAGGAACTTTGAGAAAACTAGCTAAGACAACTAAAGAATCAGCTGAAGTATTTTCCCCCCTCGGAATGAAAGAAATGTTAAAGGCCAAGAAGAAACTATCAATCAGGTCCCATACCTCATTTCTGTAATTTCTGAGTCGAGGATTATTAGCACTGTAGGCATTTCTGACTTGCTGGATGATCAACTCAGCATCTCCAAATATTGCTATCTCTTTAATTCCCATTTCTTTTGCAGCCCTCATACCCAGAACAAGAGCTTCATACTCTGTCACATTGTTGGTGGTTTCAAATTCTATCCTATATGACATGGAAATGGTTTCCTGAGAAGGTGACACAAAAAACACCCGAGCACCAACGCCTTCCCTGGAGCAGGCTCCATCAAAAAACATTTTCCAGACGGGGGTGATGGAGGGAGGAAATTCATGAGGAGTGGTGGGCTACTTTCTGAGTTTAAGAGGGGGCTCAGGAGCATGAGTGAGTTGCAGTAAACTGGAACCTAAATCAGTGTCCAAGGCAAAAATGGGATGGTTGGTGGGATTAGCTTCATCACTGATTATATATGCTAACTGGGCTTCCCTATATAGCCTCCTATGTTCTCCTCCAAATAATGGGATAGTAGTATATGTGAGGTCCATCTGCAAAGTTACCCCCAGTCTTTTTATCCAAGATCTTGATAACAACATACCGAACTTGGGGGTGACATCAGCCACTACAATATCCATGACCACACTTTTCATGGGCAACTGAAACAAGGTCATGACAAGGTCCTTGATAACCCCGAGACATTGAACTTTCCTGGAGTCAAAGGAATATAGGTCATGATAGGCTTGGGTGAATTCTAACCCTAATTCTTCCATGACCGTTTTGGGCATGAGGTTATGAGAAGCCCCTGAATCCATAAAGCAGTTGTGCAGTACCTTATCATGTATGTTCAAGGAAGTGTAGAAGGGAGGGGATGAGTCATTCATGTCTTCTACCATAGGACCTAGAATAACTGCAGGCTTTTCATATTGCAAATTGATGGAGTCTGTGGGAAGGCACGGGACCTTAGACTGTAAAATCTCAGAGAAGCGTTTCTTGAACCCTTCATGTTTAATCAATTCGGTCAGGGGCATAGGGATTCTGATCTTTTGAATTTCATGCTCGAAATTAAAAGAAGATGTAAGCTTTGGGATTTCTCTTATTTCGGGAACATGAATCTGGACTATGGGAGAGAGGGGTTGGGTCTTCTTACCTCTGTGATTGTCTGCTACTTCATTAGAAGGTTTCTCTGTTCTAGTGGACCACTTAGGAACATCAGGTGCTACTGTCTTTTTCTTAGACCTCAGGTCATACCTGCCTTGGCTGCCACTAGCCTTGTCTTCCTTGCTAAGTTCATTTAGCTAACTATCCATGAGAGACTCCTCGTATGTTGATTGAGTGAGATGAGGAAAAGGAGGAGTGTCCCCGAAGCAATGGATTTCAGGCTCAAGCTCATATGTTTCCCCTTCTTCCCCCTTGGCCACAAAATTGTTTTGGAAAGGGGCCTGAATTTTCTGGTCTTCTCTGTCTCTTCCCCTCTCTCTTTTCACAGTCAGGGAAGTAATATTGTTTGGCCTCCTAAAACCTCCTTTGTCTTCAGCGTTTTGAGGGCCCTTGTATGCTTGCCTCCCTTCCACCTTCATCCTCTCCATCTCTGCAGACAGAGACTTCACCATCTTGGTCAGTTCATCCACTTGTGGGTGGGGCACCGATGGGCCAGAAGTTGAGGCTTCCGACCTTCCCTTTATTCTGTCTTCGTCGGCCTTGTTTCTCAGTCTATCAGCTACGAATACATTGGATTCCACTTCTATGGCCGCATATTGCATTTGAGCTAAGGAGGTGGCTCTTCTTTCTCTCAATAAAAGACAGAAATCGAGGCCAAACGCACTAGCATAAGAAATCTTGGCTGAGGCTTCTGAGGGTTTTATTTCGGTAGGAATTTTATTATACATCTTATTGAATCTTTTGGAGAAGTCAAAGACATAATCTCCTTCCATCTTCTTCAAAGACCCGAACTATGTCATGTAATACATGAAATCCTTCCTATCGCCCCACTGCCTCAGGAAAGCACTATCCAGGGCTTCGATCCCAACAATAGATCCTGGGACCAATCCTCTAAACCATTTCCTCACCTCACCATCCAGGCTCTGGATGAAGACTCTCATCCAGACATCTTCATTTTCAATGTTCAGGTTGTCTGCATAACTGTAGAAATCAGCCAGGTTCTTTTCCACGGTTATGTCCCCTTCCCCGGTGAACTTGGGCATATACTTCAAGCAATCCCCAGTAGGGAGAGGATTCATAGGATGAGGTAGGATTAAGGGAGAATATCTGGAAGCGACTATGGAATCCATTCTATTTAGAGGGGGATTAGCACCAGCCATAGGAATATTAGGTGGAGGAGAACTTGGAGGAGAAGGAGTTCACGAGGGGGCTACTGGTAATGAGTCTCGAAGTGGAATGGGAAACATAAGGGGATTTAAGGAGAAGGCCAACAGGCTCAAGTCAGAATATGTTCCTCTTTATGCAAGAGTGGGAAAATATTCTGTGGTCCTGGGTCTACGCCAAGGTACAGCTTCGGAGGAGAGGGGAGTGACAAGGATTTCTCCCTCCAATCCCAGACTAGGAGGGGAGAACTCAGCAGGAACATTCCCGAAATTCAGGAAACGGGAAACCTCAGAGAGAGGTCTATTAAGAAACTGAGGAGGAGAAAATGGAGCTCCTACAGAAGGGGATGGCAGATTACCTGGTTCAGTGGTGGAAGTCTCTTCTTTAGGGGCCTTTCCTTTTCTGAGAACCACCTCCAGATCAGCTTCAGGTGTAGCTAGAGGCATTTGTGGATGAGACCGCGTGTGTCTACCTCTGAAAGCCACAATTAACATGGTAGGTTCACAACAGTGGAGTCCTCACAATGGAGTCACCAGGTGCACAATAGAAATCTTTAAAGGCTTTGATACCTGATGCACCTTCAGAATCAGAGGCTCAATGTCGTTCAATCCTAGGGAAATTTTTCAACTTCGTCCTCAGCAACGGTGCCAGAAATGTTGGCGTCAGAAGTCACCCCTGGATTGCAGCAGGAGCAGAGCTTGACGCCCATCAGTTTATGTCACAGTTTGTTTAATGGGGTGATCGAATGGAAGTTAACTCAAAACAATGTGGTTTTAACTCCGAAACTAGGCCAGGCATGCATGGGCAAGTGAGGTCTTAGATAACTTCAGACAGTGAGTTGTAGTAAGGGTGACTAGGGGGAAGACTTGTATAAGAGAACTGCAAAGGTTTGTTGTAAACATCAGGTTTCTAACAGACTATAAGAGAAAACATCTAAACACAAGATCTTCTTACATTCAGACGTAGAAAACTAGAGAATACAATAATGCAACAATAAATCCTTTACCATAACATAATTGTAATAATTCGTGCGAATCGGTCGATCACAAACTCTCTCAGTATGGGATGAAAGCTAGATGGGGTGAGAAGACTATCTGTCATTAAAAAAGAAATCTTACATACTGATACATAACCAGAGAACTTAGAGTGTTTTTTAAAACTATACAATCGAGAGCTTCGCTCTACCATCGATCCCTTACAAGATACAAAGAATGAGTTTATATATTCAGAGAAATTCGCCTAACATAGGCGTGCTCAGTCATCCAATGATTGGTGTCCCTTTAGCCAAATTCGAACGGGTATTCTTTGTCAGACGTCACCTTAACTGCGCATGGCTCCTGCAAGGGGGAGTAGCTGAGCCATTAAGTGCTGAGCTAGCGTGTGCAGACCTCCTCCGGCTAGTTGAGAACTCGACATGGCTTCTCTAGAAAAATGGGTACACAGGACCCTCTCGAGCAGACCGTTTGCCAGACCCTCCATAACTCACACGTAATGAATGAGGAGAGGTTTCAACCACCCCTTCTTGCCTTCATTTACTCCAAGCGAAGACCAGGATCGAGGTCAAATCCGATGGCACCTGGAGATTGCGGTGATCCCTTCTGTGAACAAACATGACGCATTCAACCCTTCTTGTGCAGCTCTTTTCTTCCCCAAGTGACCATGGGCTGTGACCCTATGTTTACTCTCAAAGGCGCTTTCGGCGTTTGTGAATAGGAAGGGGCTGATCCCTGCTTCTTGAAATCGCAATGAGCGAAATGCCAAGATGGCTTAATCTGGCGCCACGCGTCCCTCTAGACCTGACGGTCCTGAATTCACTTGGTGATGTTGTGGGCCTGGGTCCTGAACACTCCTGGCACCTCACGCATCGAGAATATGATGGAGATGCTCCTTGTACCTCGAAATCACAATGGGTGAAATGACGAGGAGCCTAATCATGTGCCAGGTGTCTCCTGTGGATAAACGGCTGAGATCGCTCCATGACACTGTGGGCCCGACTTTAGGCGCCTTCGATGCTTTCGGGGTTCGGGGTTTCAAGATATAGGAAAACATGGAAACTTCACCCCTCGAACTCCCGAATGCCGAAACGCCGACGTGACTAGATCTCGCGCCACGCATCCTCTGGATGGACGGATGCTATCTTTCCCTGTACACAATATGAGCGCTATCCATTGCGCTAACCTCGGCGCAACTTCGTTAACCANGATGGATCCTGACCCGCTTGAAATTAGACTGCTCGCTCACTTGATTTAAGCCCGAAATGGATTTCTTCTGTGAGCTGCGCTCGGTGCTCATCGTGCCACTTGTAGACCTGATCGCTCTTGCGCTTCGGACGAGAAATGTTACTAACACAAGAGATAAATAAATATCAAATCTATGATTCTAAGGTAGACTTGGATGAAGAGAGGTGATCTCCCTCGAGGATCCAAGTCTCTCTACATGGGAGGACTTGTGTTGCCTTGAGGTGATTCTTTGGGTAGAGTTGGGGTGACCTTCTTTTGGGTTGAGTTTGAGGAAGTCTTGTCGTGGGTCTGGGTGAGACAGTTATGAGACAGAACCGCGGGTCTGTGTGAAGACTTGTGGCAGAGAACAGATGGTGAGTATGTGGTGGACACACATTTGGTGTGTTCTACAGGAGTTGTGAAAGTTTTTATGACGAACGAGTCTTGGTGTGACGAATCTCGTGTATGAGTGTCTTTGTGAGGTGACACAAATCATGCGACTCTGTCCAATTTGTAAATCGAGCCGATAGTTCTCATATTGTAACTATTTTTAAATAATAAGACTTGGCCTGGTGTTAGGCACGCCTTTTCCACCTGCACCATATATGTGTGCCTCTTGTTTGTTTCATAAGTGTTGTCTTCGTTTCATAGATGTATGCTTATATGACTAAGTGTTAAGTTGTTAACAATATTGTCTAAGTATACAAGTGAGTTGCACTAGACTAGGAGTGTGACTTACCCATAGCCTAGAACAAAGTATGAGTATGCTCTAGGTGAAAAGGCATAGTCAAGATGAAGTATCCTTGGTGTATCCAAGCAACCAAGTGAGAAACATTGTAGTGTTTCATGCCCTCAAGAGATGTTTGATCGCAAGATTCAAGTAGGCACACTGTGGGGAAATTAGAGATTGTTCATTGTATATTTTGAAGAAGGTTTGGTGAAATGTTCACTACTATCTCGACGATAGATGGTATTACAACTTGTTCGTTGCATATTTTGAAGAAGGGTATGTGATCTCTTCACCACTATCTCGATGATAGATGGTATCATAGCTTGAAGCACACTCTACCACTATGGTGGTGACAATAGTGATAGAGATAAACACAAATACATTTTGTTGCAGAGAAGGTTCAATGGGAATGTTCGTAGACTTGGTGACTAGTTCAATGGAGTGAACCAGTTCATTGCAGAGACTTTGCATTAGACTTACGACATAGGTTCCGGTTTATAGTGTGGTGAAAGGTTGATCTCGGTGCATACATTGTATAGACTAAGAGCAGAGTTTGTGGTGAAACAAAGCACTTGGATAGGGTGGGTGGTCGTAAAGTTCATTGCAAAAATTGTCACATACTTGATCACAGAGATAGTTTGAGAGAAGACTTGGCGAAGGTTCGGTAAGGTGGAATGAACTTTCAAAGAAAGAGTCTAGGCACAAAATTGGTTTCATTTGTGATTGAAGTAAGTGATAGAACTATTGTGTACACCTTGAAGAGACCAAGAGCAGAGTTCATTTGGTGAACCGAGCACTTGGACAAGGCAAAAAATGCAGGACTTGTCATAAATCTAAAAACATAAGTGATTGGAGAAGTGATCACCAAGAGGATTAGTTTTGGGTTGAAACAAGTGGAATCACTTGGGTGTGTTGGACGACCGGGGGTGACCTAGAGAATCTTTGCGGCAAGGTAGTGGGTTGGGCACATTTCTATCATGACATATCCGTGTTGTGCATCCCCAAGAACAACAGATGAGTTGAGTTGGGTTGTTGGATGAGTGGGTCGACTGTAGCCTTCGGATGAGGTAGCTCTTCACAGAGTTATGCAATTTAGTTAACAATAATATGAATTGGAATTTAGGCAGTCGGTGCATGGTTCCTTGAAGTCGAAGCAGTCAAGGTGTAGAGACGGTAGGACATTAGAGATGAGTTCGACTAGTTGCATGCGAAGTTTGGGACTTAGATGGATTTATGAAGTGGACATATGGACACAACATTGTATTGAAGAAAAGGTGTTATGCTTGTTTGTGTAGCTGCAGGTGATGATTGGGGGGAGTTCATGCGAAGATTCGGTGGCTTGGACAATAAGAGGTGCAGGAAAATAGACTTGAAACATGGTTGGAAAGTTATGGTTGCTTTTGAGTTCTTGCATTTTCTAAGTGTTGCGGTGAGTTCTTTGAAAGGAAGTCGGATGACTTGGTGGTTCAAGTGTAATTTGTTTCTATGTGAAAACCAATAGAATTGAGAGTGACTCAAGTGATGAAGATTCAAAAAATTCAAGTAGCAGTTGGGACACCTTTACTTGGGTGAATCTGTAGAGAGCTTGGGGTGACCTACAAGGACGACTCCTGTGGTGGAATTAGGCAGGTTTGGATGCAACCATGAAGGTAGCTTGAGGAAGCTTCCTAATTCTTGGATGAGGTTATTTGATGCATTGACACCTTAGATAGATTTTTCACATGAGAAAATTATAGAACCATATTATCAATTTAAATACATTTTGAAATAATGAGCATATTTTGATCTATAAACTATCGTGGATATTCCACTGGAACAATTTATCACCACAGATATGATAAATAAAACTAAAACCTACACTGTGAAGGTTAAATTCCTTTAGATTCCAGAATCATTAGTTATTGATTTTCCGCTTATACATGAATTGGATAAAATGCAGAAAATATAGGACAATAAAATACAATTACACACCATCCACAAAATAACATAAATATTTTTTTTGGGAAACCCTTACAGGAGAATTTAACCCAAATAGAAGGTGAGGTTGTTCTTCTCTCTTTTCTCTCATATGGAAATAATGTAAGTACAAAGGATAATCCTGACACTCTCTATGGAGTTATGTGAGGCTTGTGGCCTACTAGTATACTACAGAACATTAAACCCTCTATTGTGATGCCTAATTTACCACTCCTAGTTGGTCTTCTCTGCTATGGAACAAAATACAATAACATAGAATGAAACCCCTTCTCCTCCTAGCAGCCTGGTATTTAAGATAGCCTGATATCCATCTATGCTGATTAATTGGGTTGGTTGTCATTGATGTCAACCCTTGAAGAAAGTCTGGTAGTGAATTTCGGTAATACAAAGGTTTGGGTAATGGACCCAAGTTTTTTTGATGGATAATGGTATGAGTTTTGATATATTTGTAGGTAAGACTATTCTAGATGGATAGTACATGTCATTCCATTTTCGGTGGTGTGTGGAACATCACTTAACTCCTCACGATTAGAGAATTATGGTGATGTGAAGTTGGAGAACCCTCATGAGCCATCTAGAAGCCCCAAAAGGTCAAAGTAGTGAAAGTGGTTGCAAAGAAGAAATTATTTAAATAATAAAGAGAAGTGATGAGTGTACTATAAGTCAAAGTGGATACAAAATAAATTATTTAAATAATAACGTTAATGGTTAAATTACTAAGTGGACAAGTGGTTAGAAGTGGGTTAACCCTAAAATAAAGAAAGTGGGTTAAGATGGTTAGAAGTTAATTTAAATAATAAAGTGAAGTGATGAGTGTACTATAAGTCAAAGTGGATAAAAATTAAATTATTTAAATTATAAATTCAATGGAGAAATTACTAAGTTAACAAGCGGTTAGAAGTGGGTTAGCCCTAAAATAAGGAAAGTGGGTTAAGATGGTTAGGAGGTAACCCCTTGAGGAAGCTACATGAAAGTATAAATAAGAGGCAAGGCTCTCTCATTTTAATCACACTTGAGCATATTGAATATCTGCAAGTGACTGAGGTAACCAAAGGATATCTAAGCCGAATTTCAGAGGGAAGATGAAGTAAAGAAAGTCAAAATTCCAGGATAAATTATTTTGATGATGCTTTCTAAGGTATGTTATTTATAGGTCATCTCAACATTTTCGCAATAACTTCTTTTATAGAGATTCAAACTGTAAAATTGGGAGGAAGTTGAGGGAACATATCCAAGTAGCTGTGATAAAAATGTCATCTTCTTAGTCATTGGATTTTTGGAGTTACACTCCGTGGAAAATAGGGTTTGTATCTAGTCCTGAAACTAGTCTAAAACATGTGTTTCGGGTAAAGACGTCATAAATTCTTCATAAAATATCCAAATTCAATAATACCAAATGTGTTGTTTGGATAATCCACAGTTGGTGTCATTTCGTCGTTGAAATGACACCAACTGTGGATTATCCGAACAACACATGCGAAACTCCTCACCACAGAAACTTAAAAACAACAATACCAAATGTATTGGTTAGAGTATTGTCTTTAGTATTCTCTGTACTATTTTCAGATCCATACAACAAATATTCTGTGCGGGGCATGCTTGTTATAACCCTAATTTGCACCAAAGATACTTACTGGACATTAGGCCATCCCATATGCCTTCTTTGCCAAGCCAGTAATGAACAACCCTGATTAAAAAACCCTCTTTATAAAGGCCCACGCGCCTTGCTCCATTACTGCACACGTGTACATGCTAGCTTCTCTAATACAACCCGCGTGTACCTACAAAAGCACAAAAAAGGAAAGTTGCTGACAAAACACACAGCTTTGGGCAAGTTAACTAAACCTTTCAGCCATGCATGGTTGGTCATTCGACTAAATACCTAGCTCTTTCTAGCCTATAAAAGAAGGGGTAAGGGTCCCATTTGAAAGGAGGAAAATCATAGTAAAGAAACTATACCCGATTGAACATTCTCTTTGTCCCAACCTTTAGCCATCCTTGTGCAAAGAGAAGTATAGAGAAAAGTAGTTGGAAGACAGTGGAAGAAGAGCCCAGGACCAGGATCGAGGAGAAGTAGCCAACTTTATGATTGTAAGGTATCATTGTGAAGTTAATAAAAGAATTGATTTTCCCATCCCACCATATGAGATTGCCATTATTTGAATATTGATGGTATGATTGATTAAATCTCTAACCCATTAGTTCATAGATCAAATGCATGTGGAGTTCTTTGTTTGTCTTTTATGAATGTAGGTCAGAATTGGGAGGAGAGTTGCAGTCAAAGAATGACCAAGTGTGAAAAGGGATCGACATCAAACACGAAGAATAAGGTACGTCAACTTAATCTCATGAGCCTTCTGTTTACATATGAGTGATGGGGGTTTAGGCATGAGATGATGGTAAGAAGTAAGAATCTTTAGGTCATTTTTGCATGCATGATAAAAACCTTTAGTGCTAGTCCATATGAGGGATTTCCCACCCACAACAGAATTGGCAACCATACTGGGGATCTCTAGGGTTTCTGGAAATATTTTTTCTTGGGTATTTTTAAAAACTGGTTTCATTCCTTTTTTTAAGTTTCTCCAAAAGTCTGAGCTAGCAGGGATTCTAGTTTTCCATACCAGTACTCCCTGCTTTCTTTGCTTGGCTGCATTTTCTTTTCAGGAAGTCACAGAGGTACACGTGACCTGTATAAGGCCTGCATGTGTGTACACATGCCCAACTTTCACATAGCCCACGTGGACACACTAGCTGATGAAGTAACAATAGCATGGCTAGGTTCAGAATTTTTTTATTAGAGAGGCAGTCATCCTCTCCCCTGTCAGAAGTGAGCCTTCTCAGGGGTTTTCTAGAACTCATTCTAGTCTCTGTTTTTTGTAGTTTTGTAGCTTAGGTTTCACCTCATATTGTTTTTTTTCTATGAAATTTTCCTTCAATTGTTTTATTTTTTTGTCAAAGTAAGTTTCTGAGTCTTCAAGAGATTCTGGTTCTCAATACCAATAGTCTTTTCCAGTGATTGATTTCTTGTCGTTTCATTTTTTGAAGAGTTGTAGAGGTACACGAGGCATGAATAAGGTCTGCATGTGTGTACACATGCTATGACCTTACACATCTTGTGTGCACATGCTGGTTGTTGAACTGTCAGCAGTGTGCCTGTTGAGAAAATGTTTGGTTTAAGGAGAAGAAGTCATCCTTTCCTTGTCAAGAGTTATACCTCTTAGGGTTCGTGGTCTCTATCATAACATCTTGGCCTAGGTTTGGACTCTATTATAGCTTGCTTTTTCATTTAGAATATTTTTTGTGTTTCCTAGCTTTTTTAACTTATTTTTAGCTTGAAATTTTAAGAAAAATGAGTTGCATTTTGAAAAAAAAAATCCCCCTCATTGTCGGGGTGGCCATGAATCGTTCATTCATCAGTTTCTTTTATAATGTTTTGTTATTTCTTCTTTGATTGGAAGAAAATAAAAATAAAAAAACTTAGTTTGTTAGATCTCTTTCTTTCTTGACATTTTCTTTGCATTGTTATTTGAAAAAGAAAAAGAAATTAGCAGAGCGTTGTGTTTTCTTCTAATTTTAAAAAAACAAACATTTCAAAAAAAATAAAATAAGAAATATAATCATTCTTTGTTAGTGTTCATGTAAGTTTCATCATTTTTCACAAAGAGTGTTAACAACATCATTTGCACTACTGTACCCATTTTGAGTAAATCAAGGCTTAAAAAGAACGCTAATTAAAAATTACTAGACTTTATGTTTGTAGGGTCCATCAACTAGATTAGGCTAGAGCCTTGATTTAGGTTGGAGAGGAAACTCTTCAAGGCTATAAAACAAACATACGATTCTATGCTAAGGAGTGTAGAAGTCCAGTAACATGGAAATTATCCAGGACCCCCCTCTAACACAGGGGATAAACACAAGGTCACATGTGGAAAGGTAGCGGAGATAACCCCTCCAAAGTCGGACCAAGCGTAGTGGGGAACGCATATAGAGGACTTGTCTTGGGATTCTGTTGATCGCATTTTCCACGTAGCTTCGTGGGTCTCGAATCCATTCGAGGTCCTCAGTCGTCTTCTGGAACACTTGCTTTTGATTCCTTTGATAGGTTTCGGGCTTGATACCCTGCTCATTGCGGTCCACCCGACTGTCGACTGTACCCGCTTGATGATTGTTCACGAGCTGGCAACCTAGTTGCCTTTATTTTAGGGACTTACACAGGTGACCGCGGGGGTATGTCATAGTACCTAGGGTAGACATCAGGCCATTCTTTGCAGAGTATACCTAGAGGGTGCTTTCGTATTCGAGTTTCACTTGCACCAGTAAGTTGCTCTAGTGTTGGTTGGTGTAACTGTTCTTCCAACTAGTTAGTCGTTTGCTTGATTTGCCTTTAGGAAATTTTAGTGTGTGCTTTGTGCTCCATAGTTTTCCATAGTGAGTTATTCAGTCGTGGATTTGGGTCTCTGACCTAGGGTGGTAGACTTCCCACTCCATTGGTTGAGAGGAATTTTCAGTCTTCCACTTAGAAATGTGGAGCCGCCTCTTTATAGGCGTTGTTTTGATAACACTAGTTCTTCAAAGTCAGTGTGCGAGACTTTTATGGACTTGAATGATCCTACAAAGGGAGAACCTTTGCATAAGATATTCATGGCTAAATTTCCCGATGATACCAACTAAGGAACCCCTTCGCAAGGGGATTCTTGTGCTTTTCCTTTCTTCAGAAACGTTGGTGTCCCTTTGATGGCCACTTTGTACATTCCTGGGTTGAATGTGGGACTACCGGTTTGGTTGGGTACCATTCCAAATGTCCCAAATGCTATTGACGCTTCTCAGTTAAGCACTTTAGGTCATGGGTACCCTGTTGATGTTTCTTCATCAACAAAGTCTTTTCTTCCTCCTTCTCCCACCTCTGGTGAAAGTACAATTACTAGTAACCGGAAGTATAAACGAAATAGAAAGAGGAAGAATAGGAAGAAGAAATCACCAACCTCTATTAGTCATGTTGGAGATAGGTCGAAAACCTCTGCAAGTCACGTTGAAGACCAACACCCAGCCTCTGCAAGTTATGTTGGGGGAAAACACTCGTTGATCCGGATTATTTTCGGCACGAAATGAGAGCGGAGATATAATAAAGAAATGCACAGAGATATCGCAGGTATTCAATAATATAACAGAAATGTATCAGAGATGAAACCATAAATACATATATACAATAATACATGATTTCTATTAATGAAAGAAATGTACAGAGACTATAAAAATACATAGTGAAAGACTCGCTAGAATGGTGGTAGCTTATCTTTGAGAAGAGATGTGATGGCTACTCGCATTCGCAAGAAGATTACAATGAGGCTCTGAAGAATTTTTACAATAAACAGGAATTCCAAAAGTCCTAGACATCCAAAAACCTAACCCTAGGA
>SNQJ01S0118113.1:4470-27581 GCA_010110895.2 Picea sitchensis
CCATGTGATATCTTTCTCTCTAACGTGCTGCACCTGCACAAGCTGATCCCACCACATGGATGCTTTTCCTTTTAGTTGATACATCGCAATTCTTCCTTCTGCATGAGAGGAATAATTCTGTAGTTGGAAATATTTCCTCATGCCAAGAAACCATGTTTCAACATCTTCCTCCTTCTTATGTTCTCCATCAAACGTAGGAGGCGTAATCTTGTTCATCTCCCCTTTCAATTCATCCACTCCAGATCTTCAGTGTTTTCTGGTAGGGGATGGGCTTGAGCTACCGTGTGCTTCCTTATCGGATTTCTTTGGGGAGTGACGACGATGTATCCTACCACTCCTCGATCTTATTTTTCTCTCAGGGGTCCTGCGATTCCGTGTTTTTCTTGTGTCACTCTCCTTTTCCAATTTCTTTTCTATTCTTTCCAGGCTCTTCAACATCTTTAAGTTGAATTCACCCTGCCGATCCTTGACCCTCATGAGCTTTCGACTATCGACTCGGTGAGCTTGGGCATATTTTTTCAATATTTCAATGATTTTCATCACATTCCCTTCCTTATCCAATTCTCTTCCGTGCCAATTGGAGTTCGATCCTTCGAATCCCAAGTTGACATCCCTTCCTTCTCTTTCGTTCTCTGAATTGGAGGTAATACGCACCTCTTCCATTTCTATACTTCGCATTGATTCACAGCTGTCCTGACACTCGTTGAACTCTTCACACACAACGTGCAGTCAACCGAAGTTTGTCAGGCCTTAAACCCTTAATAAAACTACAACATTCATAAACCAATGCGAATAAGAAAATGTTTAGATTCCATGAATTTTCTGAGCTCTGTTTGGCTCTACAATTTCTGGCGATAGCCCCCATTTTCTTAGTCCCCAACCCATGCGTCCATGGGCCATGATCAAATGCTAAATTTCTAGGTGCTACAAGGTTCTCCAAATGAAACTTCGGGTTTCAGGATTTCGAGGCTTCAGGGTTTCGAGTTTTGGGGTTTTGGTCCTGGAGGTTCTCACAATCGCTTCCCTCTCCAACTCCCAACTTCCTAAAATTTGATTTCCTTACCCTCTGGGCCCACAACATAGTTGTCGCCCACCAAGGTAGTGACACATGGTGCCCTTAAGAAGGTCCACCTCACTCCCAGCGATGTCAGGGGCCCCACTACTTTTACTTTTCATTTCGGAGTTTTGGGCATCAGGAGTTCGTGCATCTACACATCTCGAACTTCTGTTTGACAAAATTCTGAAATTACAGTCTATTCATCTACTTGATCCAATGGTCAAGTTCCTCTCCTACGATCTACAGTGTAGATCATTTCAGGATTTTGGAGTTTTAGGTTTTCGATAACCGGGAGTTCACGATGCAGCGACTCCAAATCTCTTGTCGCTTCAATCCCCGAATTCCGATATGGAAATTCATGTATGAGATCAACGGTTGTGAGCCTCCCCTGATTCGATGGTCCATATCTCTCCTATGCTTACACCTATCAAAGCTCTTCAGCCCTAACTGCCTCGCAGGTTGGCTGGATCCGATGGCTCACAGGATTTCGACACTTCTTCCTAGAAGCGCTCCACCATCCGATTCTACCCTTGTTAATCTCTTTCGCGATTCGGGACTTGGAGTGACCAAGAATTTGGCCTACGCTCCAAGTTCACGATCCCTGAATTCATGAAGTGATCCAATAGTTCAAACCAACCACGATCAATGACCCACGTTTATTCTGGATCCTAGGGTGGGGAGTCTCTCCATCCACTAACCACCTTGCAACTTCTGGCCATCTTACGGCCCTCGCGATTTCACGAGTTCTCCACAGAGAATTCTGACCGTCCAACTCTACTTCTCAAGGATTTCTGGCCAATGACTTCGTACCCTCCTTCTGAACCTTCATCTACTTGATCCAACACTTATGGTGTGGAGTTCTCTCTCTCCCTATGGCCATATACAACACCAGCTGTAGTTTTATAATACCTCTACAGCTCCTAATCTTTGTAACACGATCAAGTAGTTCGTTGACACTCAAAAACATTCTGAGGTCTGAAATTAGTCCTCCAGACACAATTTCTTCTGAAAACCTTGGTCCAAAGACCACTTATCCGACCCATCCAAGATCAGCGTTAAAACTAGGTTTAGGAGGAGGGTACCAAGTCATTGGCCAGAAGTCCTTAAGAAGCAGAGTTGGATGGTCAAAATTCTCTATGGAGAACTTGCAAAATCGTGGGGGCCGTAAGATGGCCAGAAGTTGCAAGGTGGTTAGTGGATGGAGAAACTCACCACCCTAGGATCCAAAATAAATATGGGTCATTGATCGTGGTTGGTTTGAACCGTTGGATCATTTCATGAATTCAGGGATCATGAACTTGGAGCGTAGGCCAAATTCTTGGTCATTCCAAGTACCGAATCGCGAAAGAGATTAACAAGGGTAGAATCAGATGGTGGAGAACTTCCAGGAAGAAGTGTCGAAATCCCATGAGCCGTCGGATCCAGCCAACTAGCAAGGAAGTTAGGGCTGAAGAGCTTTGATAGGTGTAAGCATAGGAGATATCTGGATCGTCGGATCAGGGGAGGCTCACAACCGTTGATCTCATACATGAATTTCCATATCGAAATTTGGGGATTGAAGCGACAAGATATTTGGAGTCGCTGCATCATGAACTCCCGATTACCGAAATCCCGAAATGATCTACACCGTAGATCGTAGGAGAGGAACTTGACCATTGGATCAAGTAGATGAATAGACCGTAATTTCAAAATTTCGGCAAATGGAAGTTCGAAACTTTCTAAGAAATGACGATTTTTTTTTTGAGATATTTGTTCGAGAAATTGTTGAATTAGTAGATTTGAGTGATTATTTCTGTATAATCATCTACCCCAATATTTTTTAGCATGATGAATGCATTTCTACATTCAGAAATAGATTTTGAACAACAAAAGATAGTGATTAGTGTAAATTTATATCACCAAATTCTGACTAAAAAACCATTTCGTTAAAAAGCTAGCTAGAAAACTTTCTTAAGAACATTGAGAGATGGATCCCCGCATTTGGATCTGTTGCAGAAACATTTCCTACGCCAATGGAAAAGGATCACTCCACTATAATTTCACATTCGCCAACTTTGGGGCCATGTGGTCACTCGCTTTAAGTCATAGTTTGGCTCAATTCGAGCCTTGAAGTTCGAATCCATTAATTTCGCGTCAACGTACGATCTCGTTAGAGCGTGTGACTGTTTAGCAAGACAGACAGTTTCATAAAATTTTAAATGGGGTAAATGGTTGACATATTTTTGGTTCATCAAATTGCAAAAGGTTGAAGTGTAAATAGTGATTTTGAAACACTTTTAATGTTTTTTAAGCATCGAATAATTTTTTAAGTGATTTTTTAGGTTTTTTAAAATTTGATAAATCAATTTCAATTTTAATTTCAGTAAACGTTAACTATCAATATCAATTACTAATGAAGAGTGATGAAGAAGTTATAAGGTAAGAAAATATAATCTTACATCAAACAAATGGAAAGTGGAAAGTCCAAGATAACATCTGGTTAATTATTAATTAATAATGAATTACTAATGAATAAGGTAAGAAAATAGAATCTTACAGCGAACGAATGGAAAGTGGAAAGTCCAAGATAACATCTGGTTAATTATTAATGAAGATGGTTTCAAGTGGAATATCAGGCCAAGGTAATTATTAGCATGAGCAATACTAATGGGATTCTATAGTTAGGATGAGATATTTATGTTTTTCAGTTTAATTAAAAATATATTTAATCAATCTAGTGATAATGAGAAAAATTGAGTTATTAATAAATTCATAATAAAAGCATAATCTATATCGATATTAATAACATTAACTAATACGCATTTTCTGATTAATTAAAGAAAATGATTCACTTTCGTTATAATTTGATATCTCTCCATTATATAAAGTGGATTTAGACTAGTAGATCCACATTAATAGCGGATGGTAGAAAGTCGATATTAATCACCATTAGTTAATCATTTTAAAAAATAGTTAAAAACTTATAGAAAATGTAATTGTAATTTGACTACCTTCATGTTCATCTCATAATTTAATTTAAGAAACTAAATTTTAAAAAGGCAAAGAAAAAAATAAAAATAGATAAAAACAATTTTAAAGGCATCGAGGCATCCCTCTGGCTTGTGTTACCTCAACACAACATATTCTAGGCGATCATGGATTACCACGGGGTTCTCATGGTTCAATAGTAGCCATTTTTCATGCTTTTACATATTGAAAGCCTTCATCTATCCTTTCTGGACATATCTTTTCTTCTCACCTGTATCATAGGCATACAAAGATTCATGAGACATTATCATAAATTTTAAATTCAATATTTTCTTGTAAATCTGTCACCCACAGATTTCTGAGTTCCACATTTTGTTTTCATATTTGTTTCGCATAGGAACCAGATTCATAATTATGGGACTTTCCTTCCCATAGTAGTTTGTCTCAGCAGGCAATTGGTCTTCCTTATGGGCTTACAATGCTACCATATCCAAAACCCCTTTTCTTCCTGCACTTTCAACTTCAATCAGCCAAACAAATTGTTAGTTTCCCATGCACATATATTTTCATTGCACCTTTATAACGTCATCACAAACAATTCTTAAATTGTGCATGCTAACAGTCAAATCACTTTTATGTATTCGATGATACAAGAAAAAAAAATCATTCCTTACACATGCATCAGTTCAATATATCAACTTTTCAAAATGAAATTTAGATACCAATTGACTTTAATGAATGTGCCAACATTCGTGGCCACATTCATACCCAATGCACCCTTACTCGATTTCAGGTTATCACTTTTTCAGGTTAGGCACTCTTGCTAAGGTGTGTTTGAATTCAACCAACTTATTACCATATGGACTCTTTGTCCATATTTATTATTTTAGCAGAACCATATTTTCTTCTCTGAATCAATCAGAACCCTAATATTGTCATTCATGAAACTCCAAGTTTCACATGAATGCCTTTAAGCATCCCTTTGATATTCATATATTGTACTTAAAATTTTCGGAAGGTCCTCCTTCCTCAATGGAGGGTTCATTGTCTTCCCTTCATGAAAACATGCACTTCCTTGAAGCAATTCCATGCAATGTGCTAGATATGAGCACCTTTATTCCCATAGAACCAACCCTCATGACCACAGTCTAAGGAAAAGTGTTAAACTTTATCTTCCTTGAATGGCCCGGAGGAAATCCATTTTCTTTCCATGCGACCGAGAGTTGTGACCTTAAATTTATTCTTTCTAGGCACTATCCCTTTGGCTCCCATGTCCACGTGCTATGATCCTGGCTAAAACCCTTGTTTGCAAATCTATGGTGTAGATCCATTTTTTCCTAGATCCAACGACTGTAAGGGATTGCGGAACCTCAAAAATCTCATGATTTAATTCTCCTTCTGACCTCTGCAATGAATACGGGCCGTCCGATCTTCGATCGGATCCCAAACTCAAAACAATGCTATATTGAATTTAAATTATAGGTACAAGTTTCGACGTTAACCTGTGTGCATATGCAATCTCCACAATTATCACGGGCCGTTGATGATAGCCCTCGATCTATTTTAACCACACGATTTCCAAATAGTAATAATGCCAACACAAAAGTGTTTGACTGAGAATTTAGATTGAGAAGTTGATTTTCCAAATCTAACCACCGAACTGAATCACAATACGAGTTTACGTACATTAACGCATGGGTTGCTTGTAGGTCCAGCTACCGATCGTTCACAGATCAATGGTTCACAGTGATTGTGAAATTGCCAATGTGCTCGCTCTTTATCAGAGAGTTCAATCTTCGAAATCTGAAAAGTGCTTGCCCAACTCTTTTAATCATGGCCATTGATCATCCACCTCGATGAGATCAACGGTGTAGGTTGATTACGGGCCGTGAACTAGCACACTCATTAATTCCTCCTTCACACCCTCAATGAATACAGGTCGTCTGATCTACGATCAAACCCCAAACTCAAAACAAAACTATATTGAGATTAAATTACGGGCACAGGCTCCGTCGTTAACCCATGTACCCATTCGATCTCTACAATGAATATGGGTCGTGAATCTTATCGAACGACTGGCATTTGATCCGTTAACTCCAATGGATATTGAAGTCAATTTGATGAATGATATTGGTTTCCTTCCAATGAATGACTCACGTTCATGTCCTCTATCAGGCTCTTGATTAACCTGATTTGATCAGGGTTTTCTTCCTGAATCCTACTCTAGTTGGGTATTCGAGGCATACATCTTCCTTTTCTTAACATGGCTTCAACCAAGCCTATTCAATCAAACGTACTCATTTATTCATTCATTAGTTTTCTATTCACTACATGATGCTTTAAAAAATGTAATCCAGGATTCTTATATATATATATATATATATAATCTTGTATCTCACCGCTTAGTTCTCAATAGTTATTAAGGTTGTGAATTTGACCTCCTGGCAGATTTTTCACACAGTTATTCCATAGGAAACTGCCTCAACATGCAACTTCCTTATTGCATGTCCATCACTATCTATGATGGCCTCAGCCTTGATTTAGCTTTAGTTGTTTACCAAATATTCCATAAGGAATATAAACATGCATCTTTGTCATGCACCCAAATTATGTATCCATACATATTATGGTTTTGTTAAGTTACATCCATAATGTACTTAACCATATGCATAATCAAAAGTTTGTGTGTCTCTGCCATGGGTATATTTCACAGCCTACATATATCTCTATTCTAAAATTAGTCAACTCATGATTGTTCAAACTCATTCTTATGTGATCCTTAAGTCATAATCAGTTGCCTCTTATCCTAACTTTCTCATTTACTCTTTCATTTATTTATACTCATATTTCATAAGGGAATGGAGCACATTCCCCTTAAGCTATCATTCAAAACAAAACTTTCATGACTCTTCAAAAATGGAGTCAACCGTGCATCCATGGTATTCACTTAATATTGGCAAGTGCAATTCTTGCCTTACATATCACTCATCAAGGCATCCATATTGTTCCTTTAGTATACATATATCCTTACATCATACATGTACATCACTTTCACGTTTAATATTATTCATACCTAATTGGTATTACTATCAGGCTTCATATCAAGAAGCTTCACAATGCATTAAATCCATGCACTCAAGCATAAACACACACAAACCTAACCAAAAATTCATCATGCAAGCTCATTGCTTGCACCCTTTACATGTCATGCATGCACATGGGAATCTATGAATTCAATATCCTCCTCCAAGGATATTGTTGCCATACTTATGACAAGCCTCATAGGGATACTCAACACTAATTTTCCCTCTCAGTTGAGAGCTTGCAGTCATTCACACGACATCCACATGGAAGTTGAATCATACATAGTCATAACTAGGTTCCCTTTTCATATGATAACAACTAGAAGGAAAACACTCTTGCCTCAACCTCCCTGGAACATTACTCAACTTATAAATACAATATGGGAAATTATAACCATGCCCAAGGTAACAAAATCTGCCAAACTAGCTTCCAACTATATCTATATGGCTACCATCCACCACTGGATGTCAATCTGACCCATTGAGCTTCTAGAAGTGCCCCAACATTTCCTTTACCACATACAGGACCAACATTTAGTCAACTATTTTATCTTAGTTTTAACAATTTAATGTCTATTACCATTTGTACTATTCCCTTAAATCCCAACTGCAATTTCAAATTATGTTACTTACTAAGTATCCTAGTTCATAGATCGAGAGTACCTTTAGGTCAAGATCGGTCATGACCATTACACCTAGAATTCCTCCTTATGTTCAACACAACCAAGGATAGAGGCCACTCTCCTCCTCCCACGAGAACTCTGGCAGATTAGTTTCCTATCCACAAAGCAAGGGAGGCTGTGGTGATTTCTCACTCAATCACTCTATATTTCTACAGCTTTGTTTATCAGCTTGATTAGAAAAAACATGTGCAACAATTCCTGTACCCAGAAACAAAAATTTATTTCTCTGTCCACTTTGAAACCCAAGAGTTGCGCATGCTCTCCCTTTTTAGGGAATGGTCACCAGACTCATTTCTTAGATCGTGAGGAGTTATACACCTATACTAGGTTTAACCCTTCATTAAAACAATAATTATTACTGCTACAGATCCTCTCCATCCATTCACATTGCTATTTTAGTTTAAGTATGAGTGTTCTTCAACATAATCCCATTCCCGTAGGATCAAATATCATTTCCCAAGAAATGATAGGCTTGCTTTGTCACATACTAGCATGATTCAATATCATTGGGAAAAATCCCAATGGTATTTTAAATCTACATCCTTCTACTCAAGGAACTTATGCAGATTATTTATGTTTGGCAGTAACATTCTCCGCAGACCCATTTTTAGCCTTGGTAACTAAATCTTATGACTGTACCACAACACGTACAATTGTACAGTGAAGTCAACTTCTTTATTTGGGGACATTAGAAACATACAGTGCCAATTTTCAAAACATCTATCAACAGTAAATGATATCATTCCTCTCTTCTGTAGAGGTTTTCTACGCCTCTTAGGAATGCGATAAGATAGGGTGTTACCCCTTAAATTTCTCTAGAAATATTTTCATATGAATCATGCATGAGACCAAGAAGGCCAAGTGTTGTAACCATGATCTGATACCAATTTGTAACACACCCACGGTGGGGAATCAAATTTTTTCTCTTATTAGGAGAATCAATACCCTCATTCGGGGCCTCTATTCCATTCTTCTCTTCCAGATATTTCTAGCCACGATCTCCATGCTCTGAAATGAGCTCAGAGCTAGCAGATATCCTTTCCCAAGTTCTTTAGGTTATTTCATCCCACTATACTTTTATATGACCACGGGCTATGACCAAACGCCAAGACAGCAGGCACCAAGATGACCACCACGCAAATCCTTCAGAGTGGCAAACCTCTGAAGTTCACAATCTGGCACCATGTGTCCTCAGGGATTTCGACGACCCTGATTTACTTCAAGACTTCGGTGTTCAAGAGTTTCAAACATTTCTATACCCTTTTCCTCTGAAGTACTCCATACCCGGAGTTACAGCTCGAGTACCACACATCCCTCATGATCGAAGGTTATGATCTTCTTTAGGACTTTGATGTTCAGGAGTCCTGGACGGTCACACCACCTTTTCTCCCAGAGTGTTTTCTTCTGAAGTTAAGGATCGTGCACCATGCGTCTCTACCATTCAATGGTGGGGATCCACTTCGGGCATCCCTCTACTCCACGTTTCTTTCTCCCCTCTTCTGAAGTACATGATCTGCTGACGTGTGTCTCTCGCACATCAACGACTATAAATTATTTCAACTCTTAGGGCTTTGGGAGTTCCAACCTCTCCTCATTCGCTTTCTCCCATAGTGATTTCACCCAAATTAGACGATCTGTTGACACGCGTATCTCTGAAATCGACGATCACGATTTACTTCGGGAGTTCTCAACTTGTGTGACCCCACTTTCCTTCGAAGTGGTTATCTCCTAAAATGGAAGATCTGGTGACACCTGTCCTCAGTTGACGTACGGATTAGATGACCTCCAGATCTTTGGCCTTTGGGAGTTCTTGTTCAACACATCCCCCTTTTTCCCCGAGTGATTTCACCCGAAGTGCAGGATCTAAAGACACTTGTCCCTTTGGCTTGGATAACTCAGATATGCTTTGACTCTTTATCTCTTAAATTCCATTCAAGGGTCCTTTGGATCCTAGTGTGTGCCACTTTGAGAGGGACACTTGGAAACCCCATCACTCGACACATGGGATCCCATAGGACCTCGACGTTGATACTCACATCCCCATGATCGAATGGTCATGAGGGATCCCGAAGGATCCTTAGATCCATGATCCACATCAACTTCGGGACTTCGGGGGTTTTGGTGCTATCAAAACTCTGTCCTCCCAAAGTCGTCAACACCGAACTGACTATATTGTAGATCCGACGGTCGGGATAGTTCTCGGGCATCCTCAGATCTACGGCTCGGATTAACTTTGGGACTTTGGGGGGTTTCACCTCCTGTGAAATGAATATACTCGATTCGCCAGACCCACGAAGTCTGAAGGGTTCTAAGGGTTAACACCCACATTCTTTCTCCAAATATGATGATCGGGAATAACTTTGGATTCTCCCGAACTAATATCATCCATTCATATTCCAATGAAAGGATATCTCCTCTCAGGACTTAAATATCGCTATCCACCTGAGATTTTCCAACCCCTTAAGTACTTAGTTATTTTGTGTTAATTCTCCTGAACTCAATGCTTACAGAAATCCTCCGTGCACCTGTTGCGATCATTTATCAACTCTAGAACTAATGGGGGGTTTTCGCTCTCTGCCCACCTAGTAGAGGCTCTGTGCTCACATGCACTACCTCTCCTTGACTTGACTGATCCCTTCCTTTATAATGACTGGGAGTGTAGGAATGCACACGTGAGGTTATGCCCAAAGTCAACAAATTCACAGTTCATTTATTTTAACTTGAGACACCACAGGGCTCATGCATTTATGTGTACAACCCAACTAATTCTTTATTTTCTTAAATACACAATTAGACATAATTGAAGGAATACAGTATAACCATTAAGCAAACATGTCCATCCCTACAACATTCATAGGATGTCTAACTTTAATTTACAGTTACTACTTAAATACATAGGACATGAGACTACTTATCTATTATAGGTGGTATCCAACTAACTGACTGTGGGTGTTTGTCCTTCCACCCAACCATAGGCTCATAGGCATTCATTCTTAGTTCTCTAGCCACCCCTATGCCAAGTCATAGTATCACCAGGTAATTTATGCAATTTCTCATCGATCCTTTCTCTTTCGCATCTTCTGTGAGGTTTATCAAGCTCACGACCTTCTGCTCAGATCCCGTTCTCTGCATACTCTCAGAGATCTCTCTCCCTTTCATGGCCTCGAAAAGGTTTATCAGATGCTTTCTTTGTATCAAGATCGTGGCCCCCTCTTACTCATTCTTTGCTAGTGTTCTCTTTTCTACTATCTGCATGGGTCTATCCCTTTACATGCACACTCTTGTCAAGAAGTTTCTTCCTTGTTCCATCATGTTCTTTATGTCAGAAGGAAACTCGGGTCAGCCTTGCCTGCCATACCCAGTGGTACTTCGGGCTGACATTCTACAGCTAGACCATGCTTCCATTCATGGGGGTGGTTGATAATTCAACCACTGGTCCTTTCTTCATTAACTAATTTCTCTCCTTGGGATCTGAAGGAGGTTTATTATCCTCATCAAAGAGAAATTTGGGGTTATTTGATATAATGAACCCTCTCTTATAGTTTTCACATTCTTTCCTCTAGTGATATCATGGCCAATACTTTCAAGGCTTCACCCCCATAGTCAATTATTGGCAACTCAAACAATAATACATTTACACATTTCCCATGCCACAACATGGTAACCCTAATTAATGATTAATTACAAGTTGGAGGAAACAAGGGTGTTACATGAACCCACACATTAGGGGGCATCTGTTATAGCAAGATTTTCCTCACCCCATGCAATCTTGCACATAGGGCCTTTTTCCATTTCCCTATGTAGACTTGAAGTCCCTTTTTGCAAATCCCTGAGCTAAAAACATGAATTTTCCACATATACGCACCCTACCCATATTACAACATGTGTATATGCAGGTTGCACCATGACATCCCACGTACAACAGGAAATGTGCCCAAAATTAAAAAATGGTGTCGGTTTTCCATGTCACGTCACAAGATCAATGATCCTTGGTCTTCCATATACTGAAAACGTTTTGACTCGATCCTTTAGTTACACTTGAAGGATGTAAATGGGCCAAATCTGAGCTATGGAAAAGAGGAGAAAGAATTCAACTTTGAGAGCAAAGTTACTTTGGAGAAATTATTCACTTCACATTGAGTCTGCATCCCTTTGTCCTTTAAGTATGAACACATTGGTCAGCCCCCAATCTCTTCCTTTATTGATTGATAACTTCATTGTCTCTCTTATATGAGCTTGCCTTTGGTGGAGGATTGAAGTGGTTGAGACTAGTTGGAAGGAACTTAGTTTCTCGGTTTCAAATTGTACCGACATGGAAGTTTGTAACTCATTTACTTCTCTTGATTATATCTTAATAGAAATACTCTTTTCTCATCCAATTAACATCTTGCAAATATTTGAATTATTATTCCATGGGCTTATTTGTTATGAATGTTGATGTATTTTGCTATCAAATGTGATAACATTATATATTATCACCATATGCTTGCATTACTCGGTTGTTGAGGACTAGTTACATGTATATTGCTTTGGGTCAAGTGCTCAATGATGGACTTCATCGAATGTTTGGACGAGGTGAGCCCCTTATCTTGTCTTTCTAGCGTATTTTTTTATATAGCATACTTGATATTAGAGTTGATTTCTCCATTCATTTTCATCTATTGTGGTTTACCCCTATCTATAGAGATATTTTTCTCGTAACAATGACAATATGAACAAACTGAGCAAAGTAAAACAAACTGCAGGACATTAACAGTAAGGGTTCATCACTTGGGCATAGAAATAAATTAGTGTTATAAAGGCTTAGATCACAATATTTCATGCACTCACAGTGATGTTCATGTGATTAATCACGAGTAACTTACTTAAGTTTTATGTCCTTCAATGATTATTTCCTATAGCGGATCCACACTTAAATGCAATAAAAGAAATAAGCAAACAAAAATGAATTCAATTGACAGGAAATAAACTAACACCTTAGGTAGAATCCCAATGCGAGGAGGCCATATCTCACGAGTTAGACCTTTAATATTTCCCTTGGTGATTGACACTATGTGGAATTAAAGTGCAAAGAATCCAAAGGTATCGAAAATAAAACTAAGTGTAGGAAATAAAGTGCAGGAAAACTATGGGAAATCCAAATTTAAGCAAACTAACGAAAGAAAATCAAAAAAATATAAAACAAATTATGTGAATGAATTATCCTCAGAAGATACACCTAAGAATGAAAAACTAAGTTGTAGATCGGGGTCGTGAAGTGAAAGAAACAAAAATAAGAAATTAAACGTGGAGTGCAGGAACATAGTGCAGTGCAGGAACAAAGCAAAGTGTAGGAACAATTGTGCAGGAACAAAACATGGTTTTCATTTTATTTAGTTCTTTACTATTTTGTAAACACATTGGAAACTAATGAATATTACTATCCCAATACTAATGAATATTGTTGTCCCAAAACATATCACATGTGAAACATATCAATGGTTTTATGACTGGAAATGAATAATAGATATATTTGAAAAATTGAAATGGTATTGCACTTGTATTGCACTCAAATGATGAATTGATCTTTGGAGTTTAATAATCTAAATGTATTTGGTAAAAAAAATTTCATAAACTAGGTTGCATTACAATTGGAAACTAAAACCATGCATACGAATTCTAGAAATGTAATTAATTAAATTCTATTCTATTGAATAAGTTAAAACATGGAAACACTTACCCATATTGAGGGGTCCTTCTCAGATGGTCAGTGATGCCTAAGAATGATCAGATCAAGCCAAGGAGATGCATACTATATCAACAACAATCATCTTTTCATTTAATCATGGAACTCTGTTTTTACATGGCAGCCAACTCCTTAAATCTTTCTCACACAAAAAAATCTCCCTTTTACAAAAATTTCATGAAAATAATGACTACCCTTCTCAGCCCTCTAGGGATTATATTTATACATGAAATTCATGGAGGAATGGATAAAACCGAATTACCAAACTCAAAAAACATTTTTTACAATTTTAAGATAAATCTCAAAAAATATGGGTTTTTCAATTTGGGAAAATTTGAGTTAGAGACCCATCCATATATTCCAAAAAAATTCAAATATTGAAAAATTTCCGATATTGTACTCAATTTTCCACATTCTAGACAAAACCCATTTCATAGAATTTCTAGATCTGATACCATTTGCATGAAAATTGAGGCGCAAGTTGGTCGTTTGAGATTTTTAATAATTTTGGTAGAATCATTCCCTTTGAGATGGAGGTCCACATGTGAGATCTGGGTGAATTATGACAAACATGTATGTATGTCAACATCATTCTGAAAAGATCCATGTCCCCGATTTTCCTCTAGAAGCATTCCAAAATTTCGAACTATATCATGTACTAGATGCTTGTAGGATGCTAGTATCAGATGAGTACATGTGACAAATAAACACTGGCACCGAATGAGCACAGGTACTGGATGAGCATAGGTATTGGATGGTTGTAGAAACATTTGGTACCAGATGACTTGGAGTGTGAGGATCGGATGAGCGTAGGTACCGGATGACTGTGATGGTATCAGAACAGGAGCAATACAGGTACCAGAACATGGACATGTTGCTTGGACATAGAAACATAGGATTAAGCTATAATCGATAAAATCATGTTAAAAACATCTTTAATCACTTTAAAAGACAAGAAAAAAATAATAATTAACCACAAGGTAGAATGGATGTAATTAGTGGTAAGTGACATGAATATAGCTTATGAATGGAGGTTTTACATGGTAGAAAATATGACATATTTGGAGCCCAATACTCCCCCACACCCGCTAGTTTTCATGTCCTCATGCAAACCAAATTTTTATATACTCTATTTAATAATTGATTTGAGTGACTTTATTTCTTTGTGCATGTGTTGGTTCTTATGGAGCAGTGCCCTTTTTCATTTGATATTATCATGTGATTTTAACTTGATTTATTTTACAATAGAGCAATGAAAGTTGAAGACAAACGATAGATGGGATATGAAGGGATGGTGGATGGTATGTCAATATGAATATAGACTTAGGTGTTTGTATACTCTGTTGCTTTTCTTTAAAACCAATGTTTATTTTATTTGTGGTTTTTAGGAAACAATGACTTCATCCTTTTTATGTGAGTGCTTTATGATATATATAAATAGATGACACTATAGATGCTGTGTTGGATTTATGTACAACAATATTTTATTTTTCATTCTAATGGCCTTATTGGAGTATTATGCATTTAATTATGCATTTTAGATGGAGATTGAATGATAATTGTTTACAAAAGATAAAATTTATGGAGTGGTTAATCTTCAAGTTCCCTTAAACTTTTAATGAATCAAAGAGTCTTAATCCAATTTTACCTCAAGTTTACCTTCAATTTAATGTGGGATGTAGGTTGATGAAGTGGAATATGAATGAGAGTACATGATGGATGAAAATGAATATTAAACTGAGCAATATTGAGATCTGCTAGATATCTAGGAGAGAGATGATGAATTTTGATATGTTGATATTCCTTATGTTTCTATCTCCCCCATGTCTGTTGGCTTGCATGTCCTCATGCAAACTCTTATTAGCACACAAAATTGTTGCATGCTAAAAGAGGACTATGTGGAACTAGTGCATGTTGACTAAAGGAGGGAAATGAAGTATGCCAAAGCTAAGAGCTTATGAAAATATCCTGCAAAAAGTACCCTCGAAAAAGATTTAAATTTTTGGATTGTTAGTAGAACCTACTAATTTATGTACCAGCAATACCGGAATACAAAAATATAAAATAATTAAGCCAATACTGTTATTATGAGAGAATAAATAAACATTGATGTCATTCTTAAAGAAACAACCAAAACTTAAATTTTATTCATTCTTACAAATTTGGAAATGAAATTTATTTTAAAATATTACAAGCATAAAGGAAATTCCTAAATTACTAATTACATATGATTTCATCAATCATTAACAGTTTTATGCTCAAGAAACCATTTAAATTGTGATGGGGTATTTTTCCTCTCATCCTTAAACAAGAAAACATGAGGAGATAAGTGGTCTTTAATAAATGAGAAACCGATAGGAAATTAGTCATCCTTGTTCAATTTGTCAGAGAATGTTTGTCATTCAAGTGATATTGATAAAGTTCTCATTTGAGTTTATTAAACTCCCCCACTTATGGGTCTTGTTAGAACTCAAAATTTCACCATAAATTTTTTAAATTACTTCTTCAAATTGGTGCTAAATTTGCCTATTCCTTTGGTCTTTTGCCTATGGTCATAGCCTCCCAATTCGTCATCGAGCCTTGACATTTTCCCATTAATCGCTTTGGCCAAAGGTGGTGTGTGCTCAAGTGTCCTAAATCAAATCTATCTTATCTACCAAATCTAATGCATATACCAAAGCCTGGCTCCATGCACACATTAAAGAGAAAGATTATGCAAATGGAGACTTTCCTAAAATAGAGGAGGTGTGCTATCGAATTTGCAGAGTTATTTCAAAGATGGCGCTACAGAATCATCTATGTAGTACGTTCTATGATTTTGATAACTTATATGCTAATAAAACTCCTAATATGAAATTAACTAGGCGCTACCAAATCCACATAGCTTTTTTGATGATGGGCGCTACCAAATTCATAGAGTTTAATACAAGATCGACACTACGAAATGTGCAGAGTTATTTTGCAAGGACGCTTCTACAAGTTTTGAGTGACTAACTTAAAACTTGGGTTATGAACAAATGGAAAGGTATTTTTGAAAAATGGAGGAGTTATTTGTTCATCACATACCAAATAACAAAAACATCTCTCATTTTTAAAAATGTGTTATGGGTTGAGATCTATTATACATAGAAGTGGCGCTACCGAATGTGCAGAAATTGTTTTGCAGCGACGCTACAAAATTTCCTGTAGTGGTTATGGTTTGAATATTCGCCTTGTTGGGAGGTTGCCACCTATCAAGGAGGATTCGAATGGATTCTCAAGGATAAATTATATTTCAAGGTACATCTGCACCTAATTTTTAGCTCCATCAAAGACCTCATGCAGTGAGGTGGAAACAATTTATTAATGACTTCCAACAATTTCCTAAAAATTAGCAGTTTGTTGGATTTTTGTGTCTTTGATTGTTGCCACCTATCACTAAGGCTTAGAATCCAATGGAGGAGAGGGGATTCGAACTCCTAAGGATATTTGGATTCTATTTTCTATTTAAGGAGGGAGAGAGCTATTGAGGAGGGGTTGGAATGGTTGAGTTAAGGCTCCATTATTGTAATACTTTTGACTAAAATTGGTTCTCTTGTTATGTACTGGACTTGAGAATTTTTTATTAGTAGAAGTCAGTTTATCTTTATGTCATCTTGTCACCTCTTATGTTGAAGGGTTCATTATTGGAGGATCCACATGAGTTTTTTATGGTTGTGTTATGATGAATGTTTGATTATAATACTGTTGTTATGTTCTTCAGTTTTCTGTAAACATTGAATTCAATAGGATCTTGTGTTTGAGTTTTTCTTCCTTGGGATGCTTGAAGACCTGATGTTAATAGAATACCTTTACACCTCCCTCACTAAGTATTCTCCTATTAAATTTTACTCCTATTCATCGATTGGAGCTAATCAAGACCTCATTTTCTTGTGCATGCTAGCCCAGATTTCCGAGTTAAAACCTTATTATTTTGAGTCTTGTCCATTTGAAAATTTAAAAAATCTTTTACATTTACACATATTTTGATGGGTACTGGGCTTATCCTCTTCCAGTCAGAGGGTGATTCTCAGTGCTAAAATAAATGGCGTCGTTTCCAGGGATGGATTTGAGCAGATTGAAGAGATCCCTGGGAAGAACGACATAGATCCAACTCTTGATGGTAGACAAGAGAGGAATATAGAAAATTGGTTGTAAGCATCTACCGGGTGAATCCACAATCAAAGACTCCACTAGGAAGGTTCCTGTTGACATAAATATGAAGGGGAAGAAGTGTAAAAACAAGTATCATTTCATTAGTTTTCTACATGAATTCTTGTTCCTCTTTATCATCTCTTTCCTATCTTTTCCTTTACATATAAAGAGAATCATCTAGTGCTTTGTTTATTCGGATGTTCATCAACCTTCCTTTATATATCCATCCTTCGAAGGGGAAGACATGCCTTCTTCCTATGTTGTAGATGTTGATGCTGTATCCTCACCTCAGCCTATTCATAAATATGAACTTTGAATTCAAATCCCTCCTGAAATTGATCAACCTTGTAACCTTGAGAGTGATGAAGTTGATTCAAAGCCTTCAGAGATCTCATCACCTTATGTTGTTACTATTGAACCTTGCCATCAACTTGTTAAACCTCATATCCAACCCACTAGTTTTCAAACTAGAATCAGAGACAATATGTTCAAACCTTTAAGGCTTCCATATTGCCTTCATCCTTATCCTCTTGATTTCATTGAGTATCTTCCTCAGTTCTCTGGAGAAGATCATGTTACAACTGAGAGGCATTTGGAGGCCTTTGATAGCTTTGTTGATTAGTTTGAGACAGTTCATGATGATGTTACCATGAGGTTATTCTCCAAATCCTTGTTTTGAGATGTTGTTCTGTGGTTTAAGGGTTTGGGATCCTATTCCATTGGTTCTTGGATCAAATTGTGCAATGTATTTTTAAATTATTGGGGTGAGAACAAGTCCCTTTATTTGTACCTTGCTGATTTTTATGCTTTGAGGAGAGGAAAGGAAGAAGCTCTGTCTGTCTTTAATAGAAGGTTCTACAACATTTATCATGACATGCCCTTGGATATTCGACCTACAAAGACTTATACCGTGGTGTTATATGTTATGTCTCAGTATCCATAACTTGTCCTTCTCCTGAGAGAAATAAAGTCTTTTTCCTTAAGAAGCTTATTTGAAGATGCTCAATAAGTTGAGGAGAACATCAGTGCTTCCAGGAGGATCCAAGAGCAAGTTTTCTTTGAGAATATGCATGCATATGAGCAAGAAGACAACGAGTATGATTCAGATTTGGAACAACATCAAGCATGTAAGTATGATTCACATTTGGAATCAGATTCTTCAACATCTGCGGATTTTTATATGGACAAGGAGGCATGTCTAGTTTATGATCAGTTTTCAAAGCATGTTGAACATATTATAACTGATAATTGAAAAGATAGTTATATGTTCTTGTTTGATGATAATTACTAGTCTGATTTAAACCCAGTTGCACCACTATGTTGTGATCATCATGCTGAAAGAAAAGAGACTGCAATTTTTGATGATCAAAATCTAATCTCAAGGGAACCAGAAGGTTGTTTGTTTTCAAGCAAAGAGGAATGTATGTATGAGAAGTTGTCTTTTCTCAATCAACAAGTTTCCAACCATGGTCTCAAGGATCCAATTGCAGATTATATGGAGTCATATGTTTCAAATTGTCTGAAATTTCAAGTTTTCATTAGTCCACAGGTATTCATGGGTAAACATGTTTCTCTAAAAGAATTTCTATCTCTGTTTTCAGACCTCTGTTATTCTATATTGATCATTGGTATGGATGGGATTCCTTCAATCATGAATTTACTTGAATGGTTACTGTGGAAATTTTCCTTTACTTGAGCAGTTGTCGATCTAGTTAGGGTAGGGTAACATAGGTAATAAGCTCACTTCCTGAGCATTGCCTTCCTTCAGTTTCTAGCGAGTCTTTCAGTTTCTTGAATAAGTGGCAGTTTTTGGCAGTATTTAGAGGTTGGTTGCATGGTTGACTCCATATTCCAATGGATAAGGTGACTAGAACTGCTAGGTTCTTGGAAGCTTCACAAAGAGGCCTCCATCCCAGTTGGATCCAGTGTTATCACTCAAAAGTGCACCATAAAGTTTTTAAAGTACTTTGTCAAATTGGTGCTAAATTTTCCTATTCCTTTGGTCCTTTGCCTACAGTCATAGACTCCCAATTCATCATCGAGCCTTGACATTTTCTAATTAATCGCTTTGGCCAAAGGTGGTGTGTGCTCAAGTGTACTAAATCAAATCTATCCTATCTACCAAATCTAATGCATATACCAAATCCCATCTCCATGAACACATTAAAGAGAAATCTTATGCAAATGGAGACTTTCCTAAAACAGAGGAGGTGCGCTACTGAATTTGCAGAGTTATTTCAAAGGCGGTGCTATAGAATCGTCTATGTAGTATGTTATGCAGTGTTTCTATCTTATATTCTAAGAAAACTCCCAATATGAACTTAATTGGGCACTACCAAATCCACATAGTTTTTTGGATGATGGGAGCTACCAAATTCACAGAGTTTAATACAGTACTGACACTACAAAATGTGTAGAGCTATTTTGCAAGGACGCTTATGCAAGTTTTGAGTGACTAACGTAAAACTTGGGTTATGAACAAATGGGAAGGTATTTTTGAAAACGGGAGGAGGGTTTTGTTCATCACATACCAAATAACAAAAAACTCTCTCGATTTTTAAAAATTTGTTATGGTTTGAGAGATATTAGACATAGAAGTGGTGCTACTAAATGTGCAAAAATTGTTTTGTAGCAGCACTACAGAATTTCCTATAGCAATTACGATTTGAATATTCACCTTGTTGGGAGGTTGCCACCTATAAAGGAGGATTCGAATGGATTCTCAAGAATAATTTAGATGTCAAGGGACACCTATACATAATTTTTAGCTCTATCAAAGACCTCATGCAGTGAGGTGGAAACAATTTATTAATGACTTCCAACAATTTCTTGAAAATTAGCAGTTTGTTGGATTTTTGTCTCTTTGATTGTTGCCACCTATCTCCAAGGCTTAGAATCCAATGGAGGAGAGGGGATTCAAACTCCTAAGGATATTTGGATGTTATTTTCTATTTAAGGAGGGAGAAATCTCTTGAGGAGGGGTTGGAATGGTTGAGTTAAGGCTCCATTATTGTAATAATTTTTACTAAAACTGGTTCTCTAGTTATGTACTGGACTTGAGAATTTTTTATTAGTAGAAGTCAGTTTATATTTATGTCATATTGTCACCTCTTATGCTGAAGTGTTCATGATTGGAGGATCCACATGATTTTTTTATGGTTGTGTTATGATGAATGTTTGATTATAATATTGTTGTGATGTTCTTCAATTTTCTTTAAACTTTGAATTCAAGAGGATTTTGTGTTTGAGTTTTTCTTCCATGGGCTGCTTGAAGACCTGATGTTAATAGAAAACCTTTACACCACCCTCACTGAGTCTTCCTCCTATTCACTAACTAAAGCTAATCAAGACATCATTTGCTTGTGCATGCTAGACTAGATTTCTGAGTTAAAACCTTATTATTTTGAGTCTTGTCCATTTGACCTATTAAAACCTCTTTTACATTTACACATATTTTGATGGGTACTGGAATTATCCTCTTCCAGTCAGAGGGTGATTCTCAGTGCTAAAAGGTCCCACTTTTAGGACAATGGAATCCTATGTATGAATGATAGGTTCTTAAGACCATCTTACACACATTCTCAAATGACAATTAGATGAGATTCATTAGCCTTTTTTTCAACCATGCATGCTTCTTCTTAAGGATTTACACAAGTATATTGGTCATACAAATGAATATAGATTAGGCATAATGAAAGCCATAAAAATCAAAACCCATCACTAAAAATCCCGTTCAATACTCTGATGGGGTAATTTTGACATCTAATAAATATCCTCTCCAGGAAGAATGCCCCATTGCTGACGAACCTGTTCAATTCCTTGATGGGTTTGCATAGTTATACCACAGGCCGATACCTGCTGCCAGTAGACATGTTCAGTATCCCGATGGGTTAGCCTCTTACACCAATTTTCCATCAAAGGCTCTTGTCCCAATATTTACCTTTAAGATATAATTTATAGATTTCCTTTTCATGGGAGAATGGGGAAGCATGTTTGAAAACCTTTTTACAGGATGGGATGGTATTGAGTTGGAAGATATTTTATAGATTACCCATAAAAGATTGTTCGTATGAAAAATAGACTTATGTATTGAGATTAATCGAAATACATATCATCGTCAAACTTACTTAATGTGTGGTAGATGAGGCCATGAGAGAATGACCTAAATGTGCCTCTTGTCCCCAATTTCATATTCTCCATATAAGATTGTGTTCCCTCACAAGTAGAAGTTTCATTCACTTTCCTGCTACTATTTGATAAGAATTCTTGAATAACAAGTTCTGATATGAAACTAAGATATACAAGTTATCTATGGGAATCCTTATGCATACCTTAAAGATTTTTTAAATCCCCATAATATTTTAAAGATTAGGATTATGAGCAATTGCTATTATTAATAGTCAGAAATCTGCATGTAATAAGAAGAAGAAATATCCTAAGTTTTTTTGGTTTTTGATGTTAGATCACCAATATTATCTTAATTTCATTTTATTTATTTGAAAAGAAACATGAAAAGATGTTGCATTTATTTAAAACTAGGTTAACTAACATGTATCTTTTACTATATCCTATCTAAGAACAAGCAATTATATTTCACGAGTAAGAATATTTTCAATGTAACCATGTGTGTAACAGGTGTCGAAATACATTCATACTTGGGTTTGAAAGATAAGCTTTAATGTATACCAGAAATGAAGAACCAATTGCTTTGATGATGCTGTGAAGAGTTGTTGAAGAAGAGAGTGGTGCTTCAATCTTATAGTCATATGAAACCATAACTCAATGCAATCTTCATGTTCTTATTTCACTTCCTTATTTAGACCACTCTCCATGTCTCCCTCTATCATGCCACACAAATCATCTTCTTTCGAATAACTGGTTTAGTCAGTGCATGGAAGATCTTCAGAAAGACATATCAAAAACTCCTCGATCTCAGGTTCTAATAGTGGCTCTCCATCGAATGTGGTCCATGATTCTTTAGTATCTCCTATAGGTTGGAAAGGGTGATAGAAAAAGGATTTTAGATCTTCTTGTGGATGTATCTCATGGAACTCTTCTTCTTCTATCACTTATGGAGAGGTAGATAGGTTCTTGACTACTTTCAAGATTTACTCTTCCTGAGAGGTAGAGATCCCAATTGCTGCTAGCATTTGAGAAATTTCTTCCAAAATCTTGATCATATTTGAGTTCTTTTTGTTTGTTTATGGGTTCTGATTCACACATGGATTAGTGTAGAGGGGGGTTCTTACAATGCCCAATTTTTTTTAAAAATCCTAAAGAAATAAAGAGAAGCAAACTAAAAGAAAATGTATGCAAACCAATTATATACTCGAAGCATCACCGTGCTACTATGTTAAGAACCAAACATCAATATAGCATAGAAAAACTTCAGGAAAGGTACTCAACGCCTTGAAAAAGAGATA
>SNQJ01S0118114.1:2115-27581 GCA_010110895.2 Picea sitchensis
ATATGATGTACAACCCTTACTCTTATGAGAGAGAGAGAGGATGTGATCATGAAGATTTAGGTGTAGATAGTAACATCATTTCCATTTATGTTTGCTAGCTTTAGAGGGCCACTACCTTATAGCTAGAGTGAATGCAATGATGTTCTTCCTTGGATGGATTATGTTACACCTGTCTTAACAATTTATCGTCAACTAATTGCAAGTGGGTTGTGAATACTTTTTTTCAATGGAGACACGGATTCAAAGTTTTTGTGACCTATACAAAACTCTCCATCAATGAGCTCAAGCTTCCAATTAAAAATCCATGGTGACGAGGTTGGTGGATATACATTGTTTTACAAGGGTTTGAAAATAGATCTGGTCATAACAGGAGGTTTGTATGACATATTTGTTAAGGAATGCGGATGTGGCGGATCTACAAATCTTATATATCATAAATGTTTCCCATGTGTCTTTCAACCATTGTGTGCATTGTGTGCATTATTATAGGTGTCCAAAGGTGGATTGAGGAGCTCCAGGTGGTGGTGAAATTGTCTTTCATGTTCTTGGAGAATTGGGTAACCCAAGAACAATGACTACTGATTATAGTTGTGATCTTTGTGCATTTACAAGTCTATGTGAAGTAGGTCACTTTGTAAGATTGATTGTTGGATACATTCAATATCTAGACTACTCTCCTATATAACTGGCGATTACAACGAGCTATGTACTTCAATAGACGGGAACATGTCAATAGAATGATTCAATATCTAGACTACTTTTCTCTAAAATACAACGAGCTATGGACTTTGACAAATGTAAGTATGTCAAGAATTTTCGGTCATTAAGAATTAGTCATTGATGGTCAAGCAATTTTATCTTCAATGGATGAAGTGATAGCTAGAATGAATGGGTGAGAAAGTGATGCAGCCCCTCAACTCTCCCGTATGGCTGCGCGACCTCCCGGTCTTTGGATCATTCCAATGTTGATTCAAATTAACTCCTCGGGCTCCTGATCGAACCCAAATCAATTTTACACAGGTCCCTTTTCCTCCTGTATGGGAGTCCCGACAGACCCGCGGGCTAATTTCTACGTGCGCCCAAAACACTAGTTTCAGGTGTAAGCCCCTTTGGCGTTAGCCCCTCCTTCATACGAACCTTGGTCATGTCCTTGTGCTAATACGTGATTGTGGGCGCGGGCAAGAGTGGCTCCAAACCAACCCTCTTTTCACCTCGCAATCCTCCTCGTGCTGCCACGTCTTTGTTTGTTAAAACCGTGGTTCCAATTGTGGCCTGCTCTCGGGTTTTTATCTGCCATGCAATTTCTGGCCCCAAAATTCTTCTCGATCACCAATTTCATGATCTTGACGATAATGTCTAAATAGACACTTCAGATATTCTCCCTTTCCATCTACGAATCATATCTGTTCCTCCTAGATCAACGATTGTGATCTCTTTCGCAACTCCGGACTGCGGGTGTTTGAAATATCAAACCTAACTCCTCCCGTATGTCAATCTCCCAAAGTTAAAAATCTACAGACACCTGTCTCGTAAATCAACGACCCTGTTCCTCCCTCAAATGTTTGACCTTTCAACCCTGATCAATGGTCCAACGACCCTCTCCTTGATCAACGATCGAGATCTCCTTCAGGCCTCCAAACTTCTGAGATCTCAACTCTAAAATCCTTCCTCTTCAAATACGTAGAATCCTACCACGTGTCCTCTTAGATCGGATGACCTAGGATTACTTCGGGTCTTTCCCTAGAGTGCATGGATCTGTTCCACGTCTCCCCCTAAATCTGACGGTTATGAATCGCTCCAGAACTTTACTCAGAGTTCACATATTTTCGCCACGTCTCCTCTTCTGGTTCGATGACTCAGATTCACTTTGGGTGTTCTAACGACTTAGGGCTATTCTGTCTCTCCAAACTTCTGAGATCTCAAATCTCGAACTCTCATCTCTGCTGACTGGGTATCTCTCGAAGTGGAAGATATGCTGACACGTACCTCTCAGATCAACGGTTGTGCTCCTGCTATAGGACTTTGACCTTATCAACTAGATCAATGGTCCTACAACTCCTTCCTTGATCAACTACCAAGATTTCCTCCAGGTCCTTAGACCTTTTCTCCTCCACTTTCTTCCCGAGTTCTAGATCTGGCACCACGTGTCCTTCTTCACATCGATGAATCTCATCATTTCCTCTTCCCAACCTTTGGATATTTCAAGTCTCAATAGCCACAAGTCTCCGAAGTGAATCCCTCCGGATTCCATGATTTGGTGGCACCTATCCAACTTCAGATTGACGACTATTGTTCGCTCCGGTTGCTCAGGCTTCGACATTCTCAAATCTCAAACTTCTCCTTCGCTTTTCTCCCGGAGTCCACGATCTTCTGCCATGTGCCCCTTCTGGATCTGACGGTCTAGAATTTCTTCAGCTCTTTGGCACTTCGATCTTCGGCTATTCCATTTCTCAAAATGAAACTCCTGTGTAACTTTCCTCATAGCTCGCAATCTAGTGACAAGTGTCCCCTCACATATCAATGACTCTCGGCTCTTCAGCTCTTCGGGCTTCGGGTGTCTCAACATTACACCTCCACCTCCTTCTGGATATCCCGACCCATTGACATGAATCCCCTCTGGATCTAACGGTCCAGATCCATTTTGGCCCTTCGACTCTCCGCGCTTCGAGAATATCAAGTTTCAAAACTTGAGAGATTCTCTCTCCTATTCATGTGAGAGTTAAGAATCATGCACCTTCCTCTAATCAGACGACTGTCGATCCTTCATGCTTAGATCCAACAGATGGAATCCGTTCTTTCCTGTGTGCTCCCTTCGCTCACTGGACATAGATATAATGGTCTAGGTTCTTCTCTACAACCTATTAGATGGTTGTCATCACTCCTCCTCCTGAGCTTCCACCTTCTCCCGACTTGGAAGATTTTTCAAGTGTTCAAAGTTCTCAGCCTTTGAAATTTCTCCCGCGAACCCAAATCTTGGTCTCACTTCGCTCTTGTAGCGTTATCCTCCTTTGAGATTTTAGAATTAGAAGAAGCCCAACTCTTTCGCAATCTTTGCGTTATCCCTTCTGATCTTGATCTATTCGAATATTTCGACCTCCCACGCACACCTTGCATTTCTGGGATTTCGTCAAACTCAGAAAATCTGAAGGATTTCTTGAACAAGGAATACTTCTCTCCCTCTCGACGTTCTTCTTCTCGATGTACTCCTTGCATATCTTTTCCTCATAGGGTATTTAGTAACTCTGTTTATTACTAAACTCAACACAAAGCTCTTCTGTGCACACTTGCACTGGCTCAATGCCTACCTGGAAGAGGTCTACAAAGTTCTCAGTAACTCTGGTTCTCTCTGAACTCGATAAAGAGTTATTCCCGTGCACTCCTTGCAATTTTAATGATGAAGGTTCAACGGTATCCCTCCTGAGATTTCCTTTGAGGTTAAACCTCTGTCAACACCCTCTTTGTAGAATGTGTGCAATCCTTGCACTCGGAAACTCAAAAGTGAGAAACAATTGAAACTCATGCAATATTTCACCATTTACGCATTCAAACCATGCAAATTCATAAGAACATAAAATCAACACATAAAACACATGATATGCAGAAAAAAATGCATTTCTATTATCTCTGTGTGCCTATACAAATGTTTACATAAACTGGATTGTAACAGAGTCCCATTTTTCTCTAGCTCTCTCTCTCAGAACTATTCTACCTCCTGCGTCTGCTAAGACTCTCTATCCTCTCCCTTTTGAAATATGATACAATATATCCTTACAAAAGAGGGGCTCTGGAAGCTCGTCCTCTCTCACCTAACCTCATCATTACATTGAAGTTTCATAAATGTTTACCCAAACCTGACTACGATCTGGGTTTGCTACAAGCAACCCTTTAAGGAAATCCAACCACTACATGTACAAAGGCATGGCCCGACATTTACAACCTTACAACACAAAAATATCTATAGGATTATTTCAAATTTAAAAATGGGAGCGTTAATGCCTCTCCCTTTGTCCATTGTGTGTTTGCGTTCTAGCACATTTGCTGAGGTGGAGCGATGCTCCTGTATCATACTCCCCTGCTAGGAAAAACATGAGCTCCTCCTCATGAGCTCCTCTTCCCCAGTGTTGAAATCCTCCTGGATCCCAAATTCGTTTCTGGAGCTGTCCTCTTGCTTCTCTCCAACTATGCTGCTGCTACTGCTGCTTCATTTTCCTCTTCTGTTTCTTCCCCGATGCTATGGCAGGCTTTCTTCTGTTCAACTCCTCTTTTCTGATTACTTCTGTTGACCTCAAAATCAGCTTCCTGATCTATTCTATCACCCTGTCTAGCTGCTCCAGTGGCTGACTCTTCTTATGTAGTCCTCTCTGCTACACTTTCTTCTCATCAGTGGGTGAACCTACTCGATCTCCCATGCCGTCCTTACTTCCCCTTGTGGCATTGAGTTTCCACGTTGTTGCAGATTCCATTCCTGCAATCTCATCACCAAGCTGCTGCTCGGCTTCCTCTTCTAACAGATTAACTTCTGTCAGTTCTTCTCATGTTGGTATATCTCCAACTCTCTCCAATCGTTCCTCTAGATGGTACGCTCCTCCATCTATCTCCAACTTGAACTGTTTGATGTGAAAGATTTGCACCATTACCCTTCTTTCTAGGGATTCCAGTTCTTCACACAGATCAACAAAGTCCTTGTTGTCTGCTTCCTCTTCTGCTGCAAGCTCCAATGCTGCAGTCATTTCTTGTTCAGCTTCCTGGCTAAAATTTTTGAGCAATTCGGCTGAATGCTCTTCTCCTTCTGCTGGGGAAAACGCCAGTGTCTTCTCCTTATCTTCTTCTTCTATGATAGTCACTGCTGGCTATCCTTATTCTTATGCTTCACTTTCATCATGTGCACTGGCCTCTACCTGGCTGTTTGGTAGGAATATCTTGATCCCTCCAATAATCAGAATGCTTCTCTGATCCTCTTCCTGGATGGTGAATTTTTTTAACTTGTCATCATCTTCATTCCCATGCACTCCTTGCACTTCTACTGATGAAGGTTCAACAGTATCCCTCCCAAGATTTCCTTTGAGGTTAAACCTCTGTCAACGCACTCTTTGCAGATTGTGTGCACTACTTGCATTCAGAAACTCAAAGGCGAGAAACAATTGAAACTCATGAAATATTTCACCAGTTATGCATTCAAACCATGAAAATGCATAAAAACATAAAATGGACACATAAAACACACGATATGTAGGAAAAATTGTTTTTCTATTATCTCTGTGTGCCTATACAGATGTTTACATAAATTGAACTATAACAGAGTCCCAGTTTTCTCAACTCTCTCTCTCTCAGAACTATTCTACCTCCTGCGTCTGCTAAGATTCTCTATCCTCTCCCTTTTGAAATCTGATACAAGATCTCCTTACAAAAGAGGGGCTCTGCGAGCTTGTCCTCTCTCACCTAACCTCATCTATTACATTGAAGTTTCATAAATTTTTACCGACACCTAAATACGATCTGGGCTTGCTACAAGCAACTCTTTAAGGAAATGAAACCACTACATGTACAAAGGCATGGCCATTTACAACCTTACAACACACAAATCCGTATAGGATTATTTTAAATTTAAAAATGGAAGCGTTAATGCCTCTCCCTTTCTCCATTGCGTGTTTGCATGTTGGCGCATTTACTGAGGTGGAGCGATGCTCCTGCAATAGAAAGAGTGCATTCTACAAGAGTTTAGAAGTGGATAAAATCAAAGTTCAAAAAATATTTTTTATAAAATGTGTTTATTTGATTTTATTATTGTTCTTTGTGATCTACCTATTAAGAAAGGGTGTTAGAATCCTTAATTGCGTTAGAATTAATGCTTACATTAAAATCTATTTAGGTTTGTTAGATATTGTTAAGATATTGTGTCAACCTTTATCTTCAAAGTTGGAATAAGTTAGATCTCACAATAAATATATAAATATATTATATATCTTAATAATATATATTTATTATATATATTTTTAATTATAAAATATCTTCCATAATATATATTTATTATATATAATTTTGATCACTAATCATACTTATACTAATTATTAAGAATATCCATTGATAACATATATTGATTATGTACATTAAAATATTCATTGATGATATATGTTAATTATGTACAATAAACATATTATTCTACTTAACAACTTAACATATAATTTTACTTATTATAGATTTTTATTTGTTTCACAAGTTAATTTATAATTTTACTATTTAGTTTGAATTACAATAAACATATTATTTTACTTGACAAGTTAACATATAATTTTACTTACTATATATTTTTATTTTTATTTGTTTCACAAGTTAATTTATAATTTTACTATTTAATTTTAGTTTAGAGTTTATAAATATAAAGTTTATTTTAATTTTAATTTATTACTTAATAAAATTAAATCATATTTAAACATTAGAATTCAAGATTTATTTATATTAGTTTTGTTAATAAATTTAATAAATAATAACATTTTTATTTAGAAATCAAATATTTAAATACAAAGGAGTAGGAAATGTGAACCCTAAAAAAAATACTGTCATGATGCAAACTCAAACTCCCATAAGAGAAAAAACTATTTACCATAGACTCCACACTCCCACAAAAGAGAAAAGACCCACTATTAACCAGTCCAAACTCCCACCCAAGGGAAAAGACCCACTATTAATCAGTCCATCATGAGTCAATAACCCAAGAAATCGACACAAAGAGTTACTAGTGCTGATTAATCTTCTAATTTGTTTTTGACAGTTTATACACATAAACAGTTTTTAATTTGAAGTGAACGTCACTGTAAATTAGTTTTTAATTTGAAGTGAACGTGACTGTATATTAATGTATATCTTCTAAATTTTTGTAAGTATATCTTCTAAATGTATATTAATGTATATCTTCTAAATGTATACACATAAACATAGTTTTTAATTTGAAGTGAACGTCACTGTATTTACAGCCAGCCGTCACATACGATCCGAAAATAAACCGCTACCTTCATTCATATAATATATTTATTCAAATTTTTTTTGACCGTTTATACGCTGAAGACAGTTTTTTATTTGAAGTGAACGACATTTCAATTTACAGATATATATTCTGCATAAAAACACTACACGTGAAGAAAGGACACTATCAGTGCCAGTGCAAGAAGAAGAATGAGCTGTCCACTGTCCTAATCCGACCGAAGAAGAAGAGGAGGAATTGAGACAGAGGAATCCCAGCCGTTACCAGAGACAGAGGGGGCAGAATAGCGTCACCATAGACAGCCCGACATATGCAGGACGAAGAGAAGCAGCCAAAGGAAGCAATCGCAGAGCACAAGTTTATTTTCAGCCTATCACCATCTTTGTGTAATACATTATAACTATGATAAATCTTAATCATCACCATCATCATATTTATTTAGTGTATATTTAATTCATTATAATTATATTTATTTAATGTTGATTAATTTTTTTTAAAAGAAAGCAATTTATTAGGTTATTTATATATTGATATCCACCATAAGTTCAATTGGAGCTATAGCTTTGAAAAAAAGATAAATGGAGGGTGAAAATTTTATTATGGATTAGAAAACAATTGTAAATTAGCAGACTTTTAGCTTTGGAATAAAAAAAAAACTCCTCTTTCACATCTCATCACTTGAATTATCTTATATGGATGTGAAGTTTGAGTAGCTAGAGTTATCTTATATGGATGTGAATTTTGGGGTTGTAGTATAAAGATAGAACATATCCAAAATAATTTAAATAATTTAAATAATTTTATAACTTATAATCTCAAAATTAAGGGCAATACACCCTATCCTATCCTATCCTCCTCATAGAAGCAATTCTTTCCCCTATTGAGTGCATTGCTATGATTAGTTACCTAACGTATAAGAACAAAACAAACAACATGGATGACAATCTAGTCTCCCCAAAATTGCTTCAAACTCTAGCCAAAGCCCCCTCAAGATAAAATCATAGTGCAAAGTGCAAAGAAGAAAATCAACATTATTAAAATAAGAACAAACTCTCTTGGCATTGGACAACTGCCAAAACACCATTAGGTGAGAGAATCTGTCACCTTTGTGACATTAAGAGGGTAGAATATGAAAAACTCTTCCTCTTGGATTGCCCTACCTATACCCATATTATATCCCAATCTAAAAATATTTTCTACAATACCAACCTTCATAACATCATAATTCACCAAAACTATGGTGATCTTGAAACTGAGCATAGAAATACAATTTTAAAGAAATTGAAGTAATCTATTGCCTTCTTACTTAGAAATAATGGATATTAGTTGCGGTGTTTATTTAGGATTTAGTTGAGGTTCATCCTATATATTGTACTCTTCATTGATTCTATAAAATGCACGGCGTTGCTTTGCCTTTGATGGCCTTGTGTTGTCTCGCCTGAGAGCAATCGATTCCATTTCATTCTTCCTATTTCAAGTTGGTCTCTAATACTCCAAGGACATGCCCCAATTGCATTATGAATTGTAATTATGTTTTATAGGCTGGTGAGCCAAGTTTATATAAGATGGTGGGCTTATGTGATTATTATGCCAGAGAGCCTAAGTGTTGAAGGCTAAGAGCCTGATTTTTGTACATGTAATGATGCACATTATTAATATAAAAACATCTGTGCGTGTGGAACGACCACGATGAATGAGTGATGGGGGACTAAGATTCCAAAATGTCTGGGTAAGGGAGAGGGGGCTGAAAGGTCAGAAGAGGGGCTAAGCTTGAGGGCTTAAGTCCTGGAGATAATAATTTATTATGATTATTCTAAAGTGGTGTGAAAGGTATGTTTTATTTATCCTAAGTCCTAGGAGGGACAATGCATGTAGCTCCAACGTGTGCAAAAAGAGAACACATGCAGCTCCAGGAAGACAAGTGTCAACCTGGGTGCATGCGGTTAAAAACTGAAGTGTCAGCTAAGTTTGGGGTTCCTCCTCCATTCTCCCATCGATTGTCTGAACTGTGAATTTCGTCTGACCTTTGTATGCATACCTCATGCAGCCTTGAAACTGAAGCCTGTGTTGTTTTCGTGAGGAGTTGATACACCTCTATCTAAACCATTGAGTCTGTGTTCGACCTCTGCATGGATTGCTTGTTGCACATCCACGAAACCAGAGATGTGATTCTGCCCAGTATTGCTGGATGGGAAAACCGAATGTCCCGTAATTCCTGAGCCTTGCTATGCTATAGTGTCATTCTGTCACTAGTTTTGGGAAGCTTGTGCCTGTGTTCCCAATTGACTGTTGTGGGCACACAGTGCTTGATTGCATGTGGCTTGCTGACCAGGGTATGTTTGTCCTGAGCCTCATGGTTTTTCGACTACGTTGGAAACTGAGTTGAAGGAAACAGGTTGCCAAGCCTGTGAGTAACTCTCTCGAGGTGAAAGAGTGCGCAGAGGAAGTGAGAACTCCTGGAAGGGGTCCTGTAGCTACCACAGAGCTCAGAGACTTTTGGTCCGGTCTGTTGTTGAAGCCCAAGGTAAGGGAGGTTAGCAGTCGAAGGACTGTTTGGGTGACAATGAAGGTGTATACTCCTAGGGTGGGATAGGCATGTGGGGAAAGAGAGTCTGTGAGCAGTGGGTGTAAGTGACTCCTAGGAGGGAATCCTTCCTCTGTAACTGTGTTTCTTCCCGTTGAACTTGCCTAGCTTAGGATTCCCTGCCCGGTGGAGCTTAGTCCCAGCTTGGGGGTGACCTATTGCTGAGAGTGATGAGCAGCGCGGTCTAAGGTTGGGAGGTTCGTGGAAGGTCTGCACGTAGTTGGTGGGATTTCCACTGTTTCAAAGATAAGTATCGGTTGGTGCTTAATATTGTGTTTTTGAAGGCCTGTGATGCTTATATGTTATCATTTATTCTGTTGCGCATATGAATTATTGTTAATGTCCTTGATGATGTATATCAGCAATAATCATGTGCTTAATCTATGTTGTTTGGTTGAATCTGTTAATTAGATTTAACATGCATGTTATAATTTAAGTATGAGAATGTTCCGCGTAGTAGCGTTGCCCGACAAGTGGGTTGATGGATGAGGACATTACAATATGGTATCAGAGCCATGTTTTTAACGCTGAGCCTGTATGTGCCAAATAATTGGTCTTTAGACCCAAGGTATCGAGTGGAAATTGTGTTGGAGGAACCAATTTCAAACCTTAGATTGTTCCTGAGCGCCAAGGAGTTACCTGGTCGTGTTACAAAGCCTAGGAGGGGTAGCAGTAGGATAAGACCGCAACCATTGATCAACTATAAAGGATAAGATCTGGACCATCGAATCCATGTCCAGATACTTAGGAGAGCGCACATAGGAGATCATATCTGGGCCATCAGATCTGAGCGTGTGGACCAACAGCCGTTGGATCTAGGGAACATGCACAAGGTTTAAAACCCTTTTGAGTTTCACAGGAGTGTGGAAATCGCGACACGCGAAGCACCGACATCATCAGGACCATCCATTGGGAGGGACGCGTGGAGAGCGTTCAACCTTTCGCTGACTTGTCACTTGAAAAGGTCAGAGGGCAAGTTTGTGAGAATTCGTGAAACATGAATTCGCGATTGGATCACAACCATTGATTGAGGAGAGATATGAACCATTAAATGTCCAGGAAGAATATTGACATTTCAGGAATCAGGAGAAGCGGGGTGAGTAGAGGCATAAATGTCTGGAACCCGAAACCCCGAAGTCTCGAGAGAGATATACACCGTAGATCTGGAGAAAATATCTCGACCGTTGGATCGAGAAAAAGAACAGATATTAATTTCCGGAGTTCGGTTGTCGGGATAAATGGGATGTGCTGACACACAAACTCTCGATGCTCGAAATCGCGAAATCCTGAAGAGTCAAAGTAGTGAGTTGGGCTGACGTCACTTGGATGGTGTGGACATGATGGATGTGTACCATGTACCAGTGGGCTTGAAGGAAAAGTAGATGCAGTGGAGTTGGAGGGCGTCACCTGAGGTAACGTGGACTGCTGATCCACCTGACTTCGCGAAGTTTGGTAATTAGAACTCTAAGAGATGGTTGTGTGTGCTTTGAAATCTCTGAAACCTGAAACCTCGAAGTTTCGTTTAGAGAACCTTGTAGATCTAGCGCTTGGTCACAACTCTTGGTCACGAGGGGTTGAAGAAACAAACGAAAATGGCTATGGCTTGAATTTCTTACGGAGCCGAGCAGAGCTCGGAAAACTCATGAAATCTGAACGTTTTCTTAATTCAGATTTGTTTATGAATGCTGTGGGATTTTTTAAGGAATAATGGAGTGAAAATTTTTGGTTGTCTGGACGTTGTGTTGCAGAAGATTAGCGAGTTCTAGAACCGATTAGAATTTCCATAGAGTTCAAAGAAATGGAAGAGTCACATAATGCTTCCAGTTCAAAAAATGAAAGAGAAGAAATGGACATCCACTTGGGAGTTGAATGATCAAACTCCAATGGGCACGAAAAAGAGATAGATAAAGAAGGAAATCTAAGGAAGATAATTGAAAAATTGTAGAAAGATGCCCAAACTCGCTTAGCAGATAGCAGGAATCTCAGGAAAACTAAGGAAAAACAAGGAGAATTCAACGTAAATTTGTTAAAGAGTTTGGAGATAATAGAAAGGAAGTTGGATAAGGAAAGTGACTCTAGCAGAACAAGGAGTCACCGAACTTCTGAGGGGAGAAGATCAAGGAGTGTTGGTAGACACCATCATCAGTCCCAAAGTCGCTCCAAGAGAAGGGCACATAGTAGTTCAAGCCCATCTCCTACCAGAAAGCACAGGAGATCTGGAGTGGATGAACTGAAGGGTGAAATGAATAAGATTAAGCCTCCTACATTTGATGGAGAACATAAGAAGGAGGAAGATGCCGAAACATGGTTTCTTGGCATGAGGAAATATTTTCAACTGTAGAATTATTCCTCTCATGCAGAAGGAAGAATTGCAATGTATCAACTGAAGGGAAATTCATCCATGTGGTGGGATCAGCTTGTGCAGGTGCAACACATTAGAGATAAATATATCACTTGGAAAGAATTCAAGAGGTATTTCGATAAGAAGTATTTGACTAAGAGATATTATGATAGAAAGGTGAAATAGTTCTTTGAACTCAAGCTAAGCAGCATGACCATTGATGAGTATGACCATGGGTTTCTGGAATTGCTAAAGTATGTTTCATTCATCAAAGATGAGACTGTCAAGATTCAGAGATATCTAAGTGGATTGCCACCTTCCATTGGGTACAAGATCCAGTATGATGACCCCAATACCATGGAAGAGATGATAAGGAGGGAAAAATGCTTATATGAACAACAAAAATAAAATCCTACCTTCTAGAAGGATTGGGAAGACAAGAAGAAGTTTAAGAAAGAGCAGAGGCAGAAAGGAACTAAGTCATCCTTTTTCAGAAACAGTCCTCAGGGACAACCATCTTTTAGATAACCTAGAAAAGTTGAAATGGGTCGACAAATGCCAAGATAGACACCTATGGAGTGTTGGGGTTGTAAAGGAAACCATAGGTCTAGAGATTTCCCCCACCGAAATGATAAAGCGAGAGTCGTCCACAATGTTCAACAAGAAGAAACAATGGAGGACATGGGTAGTAGAATGCCAAGGATCTATGCAGCCCTGGACAACAAGAAAGTTGAATTTGAATCACACATGATTGAAGTAGAAGGTATGATAAACAACGATGCCTTTACTATTTTAGTTGATTTTGGGGCTAGCTATAGTTATATAGATCCTACAGTGGTGGAAAGTTTGCATTTAACAAGAAACAAACATGAAAATTCTTGGTCAGTGCAGCTGGCTACATGAACCAAGAGGAAATTCATTGAGTTGGTTAAGTCCTATCCTGTGGGCATGAATGGACTGAGCACAAAGGCTGAATTGAAAATTCTGCCTTTAGGCTCTTATGACTGTTTAATTGGGATGGATTGGTTGGAACAACACCATGCCATCCTGGACACATTCACTTTCCTGGATGAGGAAGGAAACTGGAAAACAGTCCAAGGAATTCCTAGAGCTATTGTTGTTAGAGAAATCTCAGCAATGCAACTGAAGAAGTGCTACAGAAAAGGTTGCCAATTATTTTCAGTCCATGTGGAGGAAACACATAAGGATAAGGTGTCAAGTATTAGATATCATGTGGTACTAAAGGAGTTTGAGGATGTATTCCAAGAGGTACCAAGATTACCCTTGAAAAGAGATATTGACTTCTCTGTAAACTTAATGCTTGGAGCAACTCCAGTGTCAAAATCTCCTAACAGAATGAGTACACCGAAGCTGAAAGAACTGCAATTGCAGCTTGAAGAGATTCTGAAGAAGGGATACATACGCCCAGGTGTGTCACCTTGGGGTGCCCTGGTTCTATTCGTGAAGAAGAAGGATGAAACATTGAGATTGTGTATCGATTTTAGACAATTGAACAAGGTAACTGTAAAGAACAAGTATCCTCTGTCGAGGATTGATGACCTCTTTGATCAGTTGAAGGATGTGAAGATATTTTCGAAGATAGAACTCAGGTCGAGATATCACCAGGTAAGGATAAAGGATCAATACGTCAAAAAGACCGCCTTTAGAACTACGTATGGTCATTACAAGTTCACAGTGGTGCCGTTTGCGCTGTCAAACACACCTGTTGTTTTTATGTGCTTGATGAATGGTGTATTCAGGGACTATCTGGACAAGTTCATCATAGTCTTCTTGGATGAAATTTTGGTGTATTCCAAGACGAAGGACGAGCATGAAGAACATCTTAGGATGGTGTTGTAGGTGCTAAGAGAGCGCCATCTATATGCCAAGTTGAGAAAGTGCTCGTTTTATCAGGAGCATATCCATTACTTGGGGCATAGTATTTCAAAGGATGGGATAGTTGTAGATCCTGAGAAGATTGAGGCCATTAGGGAATGGTCAACACCAAGGAATGTAAAGGAAGTCATATCCTTTATGGGTCTAGCTGGCTATTACAAAATATTTATTGCAGGGTTCTCAAGGATAGCTCACCCTATCACTTCCTTGCAAAGGAAGGAGAAGACGTTTTAGTGGAAAGACGATTGTGAGAGAATTTTTCAGCGATTGAAACAACTGTTAACCAGTGCTCCAATCCTGAGGATTGCAGACCCAAATGAAGATTTCATGGTATGCACCGATGCATGCAAAGAAGGACTGGGAGGAGTCCTCAATCAGAATGGATTCGTAATTTGTTATGAATCCATAAAGTTGAAAGAGCATGAAAGGAACTACACAACTCATGATTTGGAGTTAGCGGCCATCGTTCACGCTATGAGGAAATGGATACATTACCTCATGTGAAGGAGGTTTGAATTGAGAACAGACCATAACAGTTTGAAGTATTTGTTTGATCAACCAACATTGAACGCTAGGCAGAGTAGGTGATTGGAATTGCTCCGTGAATACGATTTTGATATCAAGCATATCAAAGGGAAGGAGAATAAAGTGGCTGATGCACTCAACAGGAGAGTACATGAATTACATTCTACAACCATTATCATGTATCAGAGTGATATAAAGAGCAGAGTTTTGGAAGCTGCAAGCGCCGATTTGTAGTACATGGAATTGGTAGCAAAGCTACAACAAGGTGAAATGTCACAGAAAGTGGAAAATTATAAGTTAGAGCCCGATGGAATACTTTTGTACAAGAACAGAGTTTATGTACCTAATGTCTAGGGTTTGAAACTTGCGATTTTGAGAGAAATGCATAGCGTGCCTTATGCTGGGCACCTTGGATATCAGAAGACTGTGGCAGCAGTCAAGATCCATTACTTTTGGCCAGGTATGAAGAAAGAGATCGTTGAATACATTTCCAGATGTATGGAATGCCAAAAGGTTAAAGTTGAGCATAGACACCCAGTAGGGTTGCTGCAACCCTTACCCATTCCTGAGTGGAAGTGGGAGGTAGTGACAATGGACTTCATCAAAAGATTTCCCAGAACATGCATGCAACATGGTTCAATCATGGTGGTGGTGGACAAGCTTACGAAAGCTGCCCATTTCATTCAGTTAAAGACTACTCACAAGGCAATGAAGGTTGCTTATATTTTTATGAAGGAAGTGGCACAATTGCACGAAATTCCCAAGACAATTGTGTCTGACAGAGACTCAAAATTTACCTCAAATTTTTGGAAAGGGTTATTCAAGGGATTCAGAACGAATATGAATTTTAGTACATCCTATCATCCTGAGTCAGATGGGCAGACAAAGCAAGTGAATCAGGTGATATAAGACATATTGAGGATGTATGCGATGGATAAACCATCGAAATGGGAAGACTACCTACACTTGGTAGAGTTCGCCTACAACAATGGGTATCAAACGTCATTGAAGATAAGCCCATTTGAAGCACTTTATGGCAGAAAGTGCAATACCCCAATAAGCTGGGACAATCCAGCTGACAGAGTAGTAGTTGGGCCAGATTTGCTCAAGGAAATGGAAGAACAGATGCAAAAAATTAAGCAGAATTTGAAAGCTTCCCAAGACAGGCAGAAAAGTTATGTTGATAAAAATAGAAACCACAAAGAGCTTAAAGTGGGAGATCATGTTTTTCTGAAAATAAAAGCCAATAGAAGTTCCCTGAGGCTGGGAAACTGTTTCAAGTTGGCAGCCAAATTTTGTGGGCGATTTGAAATCCTAGAAAGGATTGGGCCAGTTGCATATATGCTTGCATTACTTGCATCCATGACTATACATAATGTGTTTTATGTTTCATTACTTAAGAAATATATACCTGATCCTAATCATGTGATTGATTGGAATGTGATTCAGGTGGAACAAGAAGGTGTCCTGCAAGTGCATCATGTGCGCATATTGGATCGAAAAAGCAAACATCTCTGGAATCGATCCATAGGGCTTGTAAAGGTCCAATGGACCTGATATGGTCTTTAGGATGTGACATGGGAGCATGAAGATGCTATGCGGGCAGAATACCTGCATCTTTTTGAAGATTTTGGAAATCTTGCTAATGTTGTATGAAAGTTGCACTGAGGACAGTGCAAAAATAAGGGGAGGGGATTATAATACCCCAAGGATGTGCTCCAATTGCATTATGAATTGTAATTATGTTTTATAGGCTAGTGAGACAAGTTTATATAAGCTGGTGGGCTTATGTGATTATTATACCAGAGAGCCTAAGTGTTGAAGGCCAAGAGCCTGATTTTTGTATATGTAATGATGTACACTATTAATATAAAAACATCTCTGCGTGTGGACCGACCATGATAAATGAGTGATGGGGGACTAAGATTTCACAAATTCTGGGTAAGGGAGAGGGGTCTGAAAGGTTGGAAGAGGGGATAAGCTTGAGGGCTTAAGTCCTGGAGATAATAACTTATTATTATTATTTCAAAGTGGTGTGAAATGTATGTTTTGTTTATCCTAAGTCCTAGGAGGGGAAATACATGCAGCTCCAATGTGTGCAAAAAGAGAACACATGCATCTCCAGGAAGACAAGTGCCAACCTGGGCGCATGCGGTTAAAAGATGAAGCGTCAACTAACTTTGGGGTTCCTCCTCCATTCTATCGTCGATTGTTTGAACCGTGAATTTCGTCTGACCTCTGTATGCATACCTCATGCAGCCCTGAAACCGAAGCCTATGTTGTTTTCGTGAGGAGCTGATACACCTATGTCTAAACCGTCGAGTTTGTGTTCAACCTCTGCATGGATTGCTTGTCACACATCCCTGAAACCAGAGCCGTGAGTCTGTCCAGTATTGTTGGATGGGAAAATCAAATGTTTCATAATTGTTGAGCCTTGTTATGTTGCAGCGTCAGTCTGTCACCAGTTTTGGGAATTCCATGTCTGTGTTCCCAGTTGATTATTGTGGCCGCGCAGTGCTTGACTGCGTGTGGCTTGCTGACCATGGTATGTTCATGTAGAGCCTCATGGTTGTTCGACTGCATTGGAAATTGAGTTGAAGGAAACATGTTGTCAACCCTGTGAGCGACTCTCTCCAGGTGAGAGAGTGCGAAGAGGAAGTGAGAAGTCCTGGAAGGGGTCCTGTAGCTGCCACAGAGCTTGGAGACTTCCGGTCCAGTTTTTTGCTGAAGCCCAAGGTAAGGGAGGTTAGAAGCCGAAGGACTTTCCAGGTGACAAGGAAGGTGTATACTCGTGGGGTGGGATAGGCATGTGGGGAAAGATAGTCTGTGAGCAGTGGACATAAGTGACTCCTAGGAGAGAATCCTTCCTCTGTAACTGTGTGTCTTCCCATTGACCTTGCCTAGCCTAGGATTCCCTGCCTGGTGGAGCTTAGTCCCAGCTCGGGGGTGACCTACTGCTGAGAGTGATGATCAACATGATCTAAGGCTAGGAGGTTCATGGAAGGTCTGCATGTAGTTGGTGGGATTGCCACAGTTTCAAAGATAAGTATCAGTTGGTGCTTAATATTGTGTTTTTGCAGGCATGTGATACTTATATGTTATCATCTATTCTGTTGCGCATATGAATTATTGTTAATGTCGTTGATGATGTATATTAGCAGTAATCATTTGCTTAGATTTAATATGCATGTTATAATTTAAGTATGAGAATGTTCCGTGTAGTAGCCTTGCGACAAGTTGGTTGATGGCCGGGGACGTTACATGGTCTTAGAGCACATTTGATGGCCTCAATGTCCTGTCTCACTTGAGAGCAATCGATTCCATTTCATTCTTCCTATTTCAAGTTGGTCTGTAATACCCCAAGGACATGCCCTGATTGCATTATGAATTGTAATTATGTTTTATAGGTTGGTGAGCCAAATTTATATAAGATGGTGGGCTTATGTGATTATTATGCCAGAGAGCCTAAGTGTTGAAGGCTAAGAGCCTGATTTTTGTACATGTAATGATGCACATTATTAATATAAAAACATCTGTGCATGTGGAATGACCATGATGAATGAGTGATGGGGGACTAAGCTTCCACAAAGTCTGGGTAAGGGAGAGGGGGATGAAAGGTCGGAAGAGGGGCTAAGCTTGAGGGATTAAGTCATGGAGATAATAATTTATTATTATTATTCTAAAGTGGTGTGAAAGCTATGTTTTATTTATCCTAAGTCCTGGGAGGGGCAATGCATGCAGCTACAACGTGTACAAAAAGAGAACACATGCAACTCCAGGAAGACAAGTGTCAACCTGGGCACATGCAGTTAAAAACTGAAGTGTCAGCTGAGTTTGAGGTTCCTCCTCCATTCTATTGTCGACTTTATGAACCGTGAATTCCGTCTGACCTCTGTATGCATACCTCACGTATCCTTGAAATCGAAGCCTGTGTTGTTTTCGTGAGGAGCCGATACACCTCTGTCTAAACCATCGAGTCTGTGTTCGACCTCTGCATGCATTACTTGTCACACATCCACGAAACCAGAGACGTGAGTCTGCCTAGTGTTGCTGGATGAGAAAACTGAATATCCCGTAATTGCTGAGCCTTGTTATGCTATAGTGTTAGTATGTCACCAGTTTTGGGAAGCTCGTACCTGTGTTCCCAGTTGACTGTTGTGGGCGCGCAGTGCTTGACTGCGTGTGGCTCACTGGCCAGGGTATGTTTGTGTTGAGCCTCATGGTTGTCCGACTACGTTGGAAACCAAGTTGAAGGAAACAATTTTCCAAGCCTGTGAGCGACTCTCTCGAGGTGAAAGAGTGCGCAGAGGAAGTGAGAACTCCTGGAAGGGGTCCTGTAGCTGCCACAGAGCTCGGAGACTTCTGGTCTGGTCTATTGCTGAAGCCCAAGGTAAGGGAGGTTAGTAGCCGAAGGACTATCTGGGTGACAGTGAAGGTGTATACTCCTAGGGTGGGATAGGCATGTGGGGAAAGAGAGTCTATGAGTAGTGGGCGTAAGTGACTCCTGGGAGAGAATCATTCCTCTGTAACTGTGTGTCTTCCTGTTGAACTTGCCTAGCCTAGGATTCCCTACCCGATGGATCTTAGTCCCAGCTCAGGGGTGACCTATTGCTGAGAGTGATGAGCAGTGCAGTCTAAGGCTGGGAGGTTCGTGGAAGGTTTGCACACAGTTGGTGGGATTTCCACAGTTTCAAAGATAAGTATCAATTGGTGCTTAATATTGTGTTTTTGAAGGCCTGTGATGCTTATATGTTATCATGTATTCTGTTGCGCATATGAATTATTGTTAATGTCCTTGATGATGTATATTAACAATAATCATGTGCTTAATCTGTGTTGTTTGGTTAAATCTGTTAATTAGATTTAATATGCATGTTATAATTTAAGTATGAGAATGTTCCACGTAGTAGAGTTGCCCGACAAGTGGGTTGATGGTCGGGGATGTTACAATATGGTATTAGAGCCATGTTTTCAACGCTGAGCCTGGATGTGCCGGATAAGTGGTCTTTGGACCCAAGGTATCAAGTGGAAATTGTGTTGGAGGAACCAATTTCGAACCTTAGATTGTTCCTGAGTGCCAAGATTTACCTGGCCATGTTACGAAGCTCAGGAGGGGTAACAGTAGGATAAAACCGCAACCATTGATCAGCTGTAAAGGAGAAGATCTGAACCGTCGAATCCACGTCCAGATACTTAGAAGAGTGCATAGAGGAGATGAGATCTGGGCTATTATATCTTAGCGTGTGGACCAACAACCGTTAGATCCAGGGAACATGCACAAGGTTTAAAACCCTTTTGTGTTGCATAGGAGTGTGGAAATCGCGATACGCGAAGTGCTGACATCATTAGGACCTTCCATCGGGAGGGACGCATGGAGAGCGATCAAATTTTTGCTGACTCGTGACTTGAACAGGTCAAAGGGAAAGTTCGTAAGAATTCATGAAACACGAATTCACGATTGGATCACAACCATTGATCCAAGAGAGATCTAGACCATTAAATGTCCAGGAAGAAAATCGACATTTCAGGAATCAGGAGAAGCGGGGTGCATAGAGGAATAAACACCTGGAACTTGAAACCCCGAAGTCCTGAGAGAGATCTAAACTGCAAATCTAGAGAAAAGATCTCGACCGTTGGATCTAACAAAAGAACAAAGAGTAATTTTGGGAGTTCGGTTGTCGGGAGAAATGGGATGTGCTGACGCACAAACTCTTGAAGCCCGAAATCGCGAAATCCCGAAGAGAGGAAGTAGTGAGTTGGGATGACGTCACTTGGATGGTGTGGACATGATGGATGTGTACCACATACCAGTGGGCCCAAAGGAAAAGTCGACGCAGTGGGGCTGGAGGGCGTCACCCGAGGTAACATGGACTGTTTATCCACTCGACTTTGCGAAGTTTGGTAATCAGAACTCCGAGAGATAGTTGTGTGTGCTTTGAAATATATGAAACTTGAAACCCCGAAGTTTCATTTAGAGAACCTTGTAGATATAGTGCTTGGTCATGACCCTTGGTTGCGAGGGGTTGAGGAAACAGGGTAAAAGGGATATGGCCTGAGTTTCCTACGGAGCTGAGCAAAGCTCAGAAAAATCATGAAATTTGAACATTTTCTTAATTCATATTTGTTTATGAATGCTATGGGATTTTTTAAGGAATAATGGTGTGACAAATTCCGGTTTTTTGTACGTTGTGTTGCAGAAGATTAGCGAGTGCCAGAACCGATTAGAATTTCCACGGAGTGCAAAGAAATGGAAGAGACACATAATGCTTCTAGTTCAGAAAATGAAAGAGAAGAAATGGACGTCCACTTGAGAGTTGAAGGATCAAACTCCAATGGGCACGAAAAATAGATAGATAAAGAAGGAAATCTGAGGAAGATCATTGAAAAATTGCAAAAAGATGCCAAAACTCGCCGAGAAGATAGCAGGAAGATCATGAAAACTAAGGAAAAACAAGGAGAATTCAACTTAAAGTTGTTAAAGAGTTTGGAGAGAATAGAAATGAAGTTGGATAAGGAGAGTGACTCGAGAATAACAGGGAGTCACTGAACGTCTGAGGGGAGAAGATCAAGGAGTGCTGGTAGACACCATCATCACTCCCAAAGTCGCTCCAAGAGAAGGGCACACAGTAGTTCAATCCCATCTCCTACCAGAAAGCACAGGAGATTTGGAGTGGATGAACTGAAGGGTGAAATGAATAAGATTAAGCCTCCTACATTTGATGGAGAACATAATAAGGAGGAAGATGCCAAAACATGGTTTCTTGGCATGAGGAAATATTTTCAACTGCAGAATTATTCCTCTCATGCAGAAGGAAGAATTGAAATGTATCAACTGAAGGGAAAGGCATCCATGTGGTGGGATCAATTTGCGTAGGTGCAACACATTAGAGAGAAATATATCACTTGGAAAGAATTCAAGAGGTATTTTGATAAGAAGTATTTGATTAAGAGATATTATGACAGAAAGATGAAAGATTTCTTTGAACTCAAGCTAGGTAGCATGACCATTGATGAGTATGAACGTAGGTTTCTGGAATTGCTAAAGTATGTTCCATTCATCAAAGATGAGATTGTCAAGATTGAGAGGTATCTAAGTGGATTTACACCTTCCATTGGGGACAAGATCTAGTATGATGACCTCAAGACCATGGAAGAGACGATAAGGAGGGAAAAATGCTTATATGAACAACAAAAAGAAAATCCTACCTTCCAGAAGGCTTGGGAAGACAACAAGAAGTTTAAGAAAGACCAGAGGCAGAAATGAACTAAGTCATCTTTTTTCAGAAATAGTCCTCAGGGACAACCATCTTTGAGAGAACCCAAAAAGGCTAAAATGGGTGGACAAACGACAAGATAGACACCTATGGAGTGTTGGGGTTGTAAAGGAAACCATAGGTATAGATATTTCCCCCACCGAAACAATAAAGCGAGAGCCATCCACAATGTTCAGCAAGCAGAAGCAATGGAGAACATGGGCAATAGAATGCCAAGGATATACACAACCTTGGACAATAAGCAAGCTGAATTTCAATCGCACATGATTGAAGTAGAAGGTTTGATTAACAACCATGCCTTTACTATTTTAGTTGATTCAGGGGTTAGCCATATTTATATAGATCCTACAGTGGTGGAAAGTTTGCATTTAACGATAAACAAACATGAAAAGTATTGGTTAGTGCAGTTGGATACATGAACCAAGAGGAAAGTCACTGAGTTGGTTAAGTCCTGCCCTATGGGAATGAATGGACTGAACACAAAGGCTGAATTGAAAATTCTTCCTTTAGGCTCTTATGACTGTTTAATTGAGATGGACTGGTTGGACCAACACCATGCCATCCTGGACTGTCGTAATAAGGAATTCACTTGCCTGGATGAGGAAGGGAACTAGAAAATAGTCCAAGGAATTCCTAGAGCTATTGCTGTCAGAGAAATCTCAGCAATGCAGCTGAAGAAGTGCTACAGAAAAAGATGTCAATTATTTGCAACCCATGTGGAGGAAACGCATAAGGATAAGGTGTCAAGTATCAGAGATCATGCGGTACTAAAGGAGTTTGAGGATGTATTGCAAGAGGTACCAGGATTACCCTTGAAAAGAGATATTGACTTCTCTGTAAACTTAATGCCTGGAGCAACTCCAGTGTAAAAATCTCCTTACAGAATGAGTACGCCGGAGATGAAAGAACTACAATTGCAACTTGAAGAGCTTCTGAAGAAGGGATACATACTCCCAAGTGTGTCACATTGGGGTGCCCCAGTTCTATTCGTGAAGAAGAAGGACAGAACACTGAGATTGTGTATCGATTTCAGACAATTGAACAAGGTAGCTCTAAAGAACAAGTATCCTCTGTCGAGGATTGATGACCTTTTCGATCAGTTGAAGGATGCGAAGATATTTTCGAAGATAGACCTCAGGTCAGGATATCACTAGGTAAGCATAAAGGATGAATATGTCAACAAGACCTCCTTTAGAACCAGGTATGGTCATTACGAGTTCACAGTGGTGTCGTTTGGGCTGTCAAACACACTTGCTGGTTTTATGTGCTTGATGAATGGTGTATTCAGGGACTATCTGGATAAGTTCGTCATAGTCTTCCTGGATGAAATTTTGGTGTATTCCAAGATGGAGGAAGAGCATGAACAACATCTTAGGATGGTGTTGTAGGTGCCAAGAGAGCACCAACTGTATGCCAAGTTGAGCAAGTGCTCATTTTATCAGGAGCATATCCATTACTTGGGGCATATTATTTCAAAGGATGGGATAGCTATAGATCCTGAGAAGATTGAGGCCATTAGGGAATGGTCAACACCGAGGAACGTGACGAAAGTCAAATCCTTTATGGGTCTAGCTGGCTATTACAAAATATTTATTGCAGGGTTCTCAAGGATAGCTCACCCTATCACTTCCTTGCAAAGGAAGGAGAAGAAGTTTTAGTGGAAAGACGATTGTGAGAGAAGTTTTCAGCAATTGAAGCAACTGTTAACTAGTGCTCCAATCTTGAGGATTGCAGACCCAAATGAAGATTTCTTGGTATGCATCGGTGCATGCAAAGAAGGAATGGGAGGAGTCCTCAGTCAGAATGGATTCGTAATTTGTTATGAATCCAAAAAGTTGAAATAACATGAAAGGAACTACGCAACTCATGATTTGGAGTTAGCGACCATCGTTCACGCTTTGAGGAAATGGAGACATTACCTCATGGGAAGGAGGTTTGAATTGAGAATGGACCATAATGGTCTGAATTATTTGTCTGATCAACCAACCTTGAATGCGAGGCAAATTAGGTGGTTGAAATTTCTCTGTGAATATGATTTTGATATCAAGCATATCAAAGGGAAGGATAGTAAAGTGGCTGATGCACTCAACATGAGAGTACAAGAATTATATGCTACAACCATTAGCATGTATCAGAGTGATATAAAGAGAAGATTTTTGGAACCTGCAAGCACCGACTTGTAGTACATGGAATTGGTAGCAAAGCTACAACAAGGTGAAATGTCACAGAAAGTGGAAAATTATAAGTTAGAGCCCGAGGGAATACTTCTGTAAAAGAACAAAGTTTATGTACCTAATGTCCAGGGTTTGAAACTTGCGATTCTGAGAGAAATGCATAGCGTTCCTTATGCTGAGCACCTTGGATATCAGAAGACTGTGTCAGCAACAAGAGCCATTACTTTTGGCCAGGTATGAAGAAAGAGATCGTTGAATACATTGCCAGATGTATGGAATGCCAAAAGGTTAAAGCTGAGCATAGACACCCAGTAGGGTTGCTGCAACCCTTACCCATTCCTGAGTGGAAGTGGGAGGTAGTGACAATGGACTTCATCACAAGATTTCACAGAACATGCAAGCAACATGATTCAATCATGGTGGTGGTGGAAAATCTTATGAAAGCTGCCCATTTCATTCTGTTAAAGCCTACTCACAAGGCAACGAAGGTTGCTAATATTTTTATGAAGGAAGTGGCATGATTGCATGAAATTCCCAAGACAATTGTGTCTGATAGAGACCTGAAATTTACCTCAAATTTATGGAAAGGGTTATTCAAAGGATTCAGAACGAATTTGAATTTCAGTACATCCTATCATCCTGAGTCAGATGGGCAGAGAGAGTGGGTGAATCGAGTGATAAAAAACATACTACGGATGTATGCGATGGATAAACCATCGAAATGGGAAGACTACCTACACTTGGTAGAATTTGCCTACAACAATGGGTATCAAGCATCATTGAAGATGAGCCCATTTGAAGCATTTTATGGAAAAAAGTGCAATACCCTAATAATATGGGACAATTCAGTTGACAGAGCAGTAGTTGGGCAGATTTGCTCAAGAAAATGGAAGAACAGATGCAAAAAATAAAGCAAAATTTGAAAGTTGCCCAAGACAGGAAGAAAAGTTATGCTGATAAAAACATAAACCACAAAGAGTTTAAAGTGAGAGATCATGTTTTTTTGAAAATAAAAGCCAATATAAGTTCCTTGAGGTTGGGAAATTGTTCCAAGTTGGCAACCAAATTTTGTGGGCCATTTGAAATCCTAGAAAGGATTGGGCCAGTTGCACATATGCTTGCATTATTTGCATCCATGACTATACATAATGTGTTTCATGTTTTGTTACTTAAGAAATATATACCTGATCCTAATCATGTGATTGACTGGAATGTGATTCAGGTGGAACAAGAAGGTGTCCTGCAAGTGCATCCTGTGCACATACTGGATCGAAAAAGAAAACAACTCTGGAATCGAGCCATAGGGCTTGTAAAGGTCCAATGGACCTGATATGGTTTCGAGGACATGACATGGGAGCATGAAGATGCTATGCGGGCAAGATACCCGCATCTTTTTGAAGATTTTAGAAATCTTGCTGATGCTGTATGAAAGTTGCACTGAGGACAATGGAAAAATAAGGGTAGGGGATTGTAACACCCCAAGGACGTGCCCCAATTGAATTATGAATTGTAATTATGTTTTATATGCTGATGAGCCAAGTTTATATAAGCTAGTGGGTTTATGTGATTATTATGCCAGAGAGCCTAAGTGTTGAAGGCCAAGAGTTTGATTTTTGTGCATGTAATGATGCACATTATTAATATAAAAATATCTCTGTGTGTGTACTGACCATGATAAATGAGTGATGGGGGA